>PNEQ01056235.1:0-49462 GCA_003012365.1 Medauroidea extradentata
ACGGCTGCCAGGGGAATTCCTCAGTGCCCACCCTGATGCTCCACTGGTCGACGCTCCAAGCCTGGTGACGGATCTCCGCCTGCACTTCAGGGACCTCCGGCCTGCCCCTGGCTCACACCATGGTGGGAACAAACCATTCGTCTTTAAGGACCTCCAGATGGCCACAGAGGTGTTCGTACGCCGCGAGGGGTCTAAGGGGTCCCTCCACCCACCATACGAGGGCCCCTTCCAAGTCCTCGACCGAACTCCGAAGACAGCGACTCTCCTGATGTACGGCAGGCGTACCACGGTCTCTATCGATAGACTCAAGCCTGCCTATGTCTTGGCAGACCAGGAACCAGCAGGCCCTGCAGCACCCCTTCCCACAGTAGCACCAGCCCCCCAGCAACCCAAGGCTCCCAGCTAGATACATCGAGGTCGTACGCCTAACGTGACCCGTACTGGGCGGCGTGTCCGCTTCCCAGACCGCCTACAGGGCGGTTTTGCGTGATGCGTCACATCACTGGGTGGGGGGTGCTGTAGCGGCCACCCGCAGCAGGTAGCAGGGACCTTCACCGCATGCTGGCAACACACAGTGCTGAGCGGCAGGCTGCAGGAATGCGAAGGTCAGGGACGTGTGTGCCGCCTGGCCAGCTCAGCCGGGCCGCAGGAATGCGGAGGGCTGAGTGTACCATCCGGCCGGCAGGGCAGCCATCCGGCCGGCAGGGCAACTACCTGACCCCAGCGAGACCGGGGAGGAACACTTAGTCTGACTCTAGCAGTGGCCACGAGAGCTTTGCCTGTGAGTAGCGCGCTGTGTAACACAACGTAATGTAGCAGTGTTTACATGTAAATAAACACATTATCACGGCCGCGGTTGTTTCATTCACTGTAGCCCACTTGTCAGCTCACATAGTTAGTGGTACACACCCGAGACCACAACAAGAGTTACATTCGTTTCTGCAACATGCCATTAAATATCCATGAACACTGATAAAATTACAATTCATATTACAATGCATAAAGAATCTCTCATATTATCGATGAACCTGTTGTACATACAAGTGCACTTTAATCCTCTCCTTTGACCATCGCCCCCATTTGACTCGTAGGCAGCTATGCTTTACCACTCACTCACTGATGCTCGACACATTTTCTCCCCAAAAATGTGGAGTTATTTTCACAAAGTTAAAACCATTTGGGCCCAGAAATCGACCTGTTGCGTCACGCATGCGGTGTTAAACCAAGCGCGAGCTATCACTCACTACAGTGCCGTCGCTAAAGACTTCGACAGCCCAACTGCCGGTGTGCCCCAATTTACACTCACTCGGGAAGGCGACGAGGGAAGCTGTCCCCTAAGGGAATTGGTCACTCACCAAAATCCTCGATGAACCTTTCAAGTTAAGGACGCTCACCACTCCCAGAGCAGAAACGATCACTTATGTCCTCCTTCAGCACGACAGCGCGAGCTACGCTTGCGTACTTCTCGCCCCCCGGCACGTCCATTCTTCTACACGTGAATTACCGCCTACCAAGGCACAAGCCCAGATCCCAGAGCTCGCGATGTGAGCTGCTCGGCTTCCAACCTGAGAGTGACTCCTCTCTCTCCGCGCCGCAACACCGCGGCTCGCTCGCCTCACTAGCGCCCCTGCCGCCGGCCAGCGGAACTCGACCCCCCCCCTCCCACCAGGTCCCCCCCCCTCCTTGGCCAGTTGGGCGGAAGGTCCGGTGGGGAAGGGGAGGCTAAGGCACCGTCAACCGGGGCGATCCCTCTGTCATTAAGAGGCGGCCGAAGCCAGCCTCGAGGTTCAAATCAAATAGGGACAAACAGACACACTGCTCAAGGCCCCAACTCAAAACTCACGAAAAACCCCACAACTGAAACTAAAACTCAAACCCCAAAAAGAAACAAACCCAAGAAAATACGACCTAAAAGCAGTAGCATCCGTTCAATGTACTTATTTCCCTTGGTTGACCGAACAAGCGGCCCAAACACATCAAAGTGAAAAACCTCCCATGAATATGTAATCTGATCCACACTCTAAAATCCGACTCTAGAATTCCAGTTAGGCTTAGCACGCTGACACACTTCACAGCCCCGAACATACCCACGTACGTCCGCAGCTATAATAGGTGAATAAAATCGTGCTCCAATTTTACTCAAGGTACCCTGACATCCAAAGTGGTCCCCAAAGGAGGAGTCATGGTAATATGCTAGAAGTTCTAAGCGACATCCTTCAGGTACGACCAAGCGTCTGGGACGCTTACAAGGGCCCGTATAATACAGCAAGTCATCTGATACCGCATACGGAAAATCATCCCGACTTATCACTCCATCCCTCTGCTCTCTACAAAAGGCATCCTCGGCCTGCGCATCACTCAGGCGACGATAGAAAGAGCTGTCAATCCTGAAAGCTACGCACACACCTTGCTCAGATTCAGAGGCAGTGTCACCTTCTTCAAAGTCCTCTGGACAAAACATCCACGACAAGGCGCAGCGGCCACATTACTCAAACCAGGGATATGCTTCACCACAAATTGGAACCGTGACAATCGGTACGCCCAACGTCCCAATTTCCCAAAATCGCTAGCATGTGGCAACAGCCACGACACAGCTTGACTGTCGATGCATAAATCAAATTCTACACCTGCCACGACTCAAACTTGGCAGTACCCCAAACACAAGCCAGGGCCGCCTTCTCAAAAGCGCTAAGTCGTCGCTCGGAATCTGACAAGGTACGGCATGCAAAAGCCACAGGGCAGATGGCACCGTCCCTCCACTGACCCAATGTCGCGCCCAATGTGACACTCGAAGCGTCAACGTGAATCACGAAGCGCAGATCAAAGTCAGCCAAATACAATGACGGGGCATAAGCGAGGGATTTTTTAAGACTTCTAAAACTGTCCTCCTGATCCGATCCCCATTCAAAACTTGCTCCCTTCCACTTAAGGCGGTTAAGAGGGGCGGCTAGTTCTGAAAAATGTGGAACGAAACGTGTGTAATATCCCAGTAGGCCGATGAATTTCGAAATTCCCATCACAGTCTTGGGGCGTGTAAAATTCACCACGGGAGCTACCCGGTCCGGATCCAAAACCAGACGACCTCTGGATACCACGTATCCCAACAACTTAACTGACGGGGAAGCTAACGTGACCTTGGCTGGGTTTACAGTCAGCCCTGCATCCGCAGGTGCGACAACCTTCCTCAAATCAATAAGATGTTATTCCAATGACGAGCTATAGACAATAATGTCGTTAATGTAATTAATTATGCATTCAAATTTCAGATCAGACAACACATGGTCTAAAACCTGCGACAAAGCCCGAGTCCCAAACTTGGTGCCCATAGGTATACGATTAAACTCGTATTGCACCCATTGCGTGTGAAAAGCTGTGTACTTCCTACAACTAGGATCCAGTAAACATTGGTGAAAACTCACGTTCAAGTCAATCACCGAGTACACCGACGCTTTCCCCATATGTTGCAACACCGCATCAATAGTCGGCGCTGGAAATGGGTCAAGATGAATTTTGAGGTTCATGGCAGACATGTCTGTAACCAACCTAGACCCACCATTAGCCTTTTTGACCAAAATGGCAGGACTGGCATAATCTGACGTAGACGGGGAAATGACCTCTGCGTCCAGAAGTTTATTCACCAATTCCCGCATAATCTCCAACTTAGGCGGAGCATATGTGTAAAACGGCACTCTGACAGGTACATCATCTATGACCGTAAAGCGGTATGAAGAACGTCACACCGTCCTATTCTCGGCGTAATTACGTCGTCAAACTCATGCAACAGAGCATCCACACCACTCACAACACGATGTGACATAGCCACAATCTCACCAAACGGAGCTGACCCACATCTCACAGATGATAACAATGGGCACTTAACCTCTGGGACAAACTTGAAAACTAGGGTGCGAGAGACAACATCGACTATCGCCTGCGACAGATGCAAAAAATCAATGCCAAAGACTAAATCCGCCACAAGACCTTCAATCACCCAAAAGGTGTGTGACCAAGAAAATCTATTGATTTTAAAATGCAAGATGACTGACCTAGTGCATTTTACCACGTGACCATTGGCCACGCACACCGTCAAGGCATCATTGGCTTTTAATTTACCGGACAAATGAGAATTCTGCTTGACAAGTAAATTCCATAGAGTTTCCCATACAAAGGAATGTGTCGCCCCTGTATCTAACAAACAGAGCAGCATGATCTAGACCGTAACACAGCATGGACACCAAACAATCGGTATGGGCCACCAGAAATCAACGCCGCAGTGAAACCCTGGCACCAGTGGTTGCGGCGATTGTTAGTTTCCCGGACAATTGGCCCTGTAATGTCCAGTCCTGCCACAGCGAAAACACGAACGTGCCTCGCGACGAACCTGATTACTGTTGCAGTCACGGCTGATATGGCCGAACCTAGCACAATTACTACATCTCGCACGAGTAAGCCCATAGTCGGTCCTTCTTTCGACCCTTGCGGCCTCCGGCAAATCAAAAACCCTATCTTGCCAGTGCCCCATTAGACCATGACTGGTCCGCGAGCTACGTAACTCAGTCCTATCCACGCAATCACGTGCTGGTTCTTCCTGATGCACTGCAGATGCAGCGATATCGTGCGGAAATGGGCCACAAACTAAGTCCTTAGAACGTTCTGCGCTCATTCCATACGCACTACACGCTACTGCGTCCAACTCCATTTGGCGTTCAATTTCTAAAGCCAAAAGCCTTAATTGTTCCCTAGTGACAGGGGAAGCCATCACAATGCAATGCGCCCTAGCTGCAGGTGTTTTGCGATCTACGACGCCTTGCACCATTTTATCCTCCGCACGCCTCAGATGAAAATTCATTGCACACGCGTACATCATGACGTCACTAACAAAGGCAGCAACATTCTCACCAGGTCGTTGATGCCTGTCAATGTACCATTTCTTGATCACGGACCAAGACATGTGCGAACCCGCATCTGCTATTAGACATGTCTTGAAACTTTCGTATGTCATGCCCTGCTCACACATTTGCGCAAACACATTGCACGCCTGACCTTCTAGCCTAGCTGACAAACACGTCATAAAAAAATCATACCGTTGGCTATCGCACATTCTGAAGAATACGTTATCGGTAGCAACCAGGAAGTGCACAACATTATCTGGCTGCACTACTCTGAGAATCGGCACCACATTCAAGCGCCCTATTAGAACAGTATGTGTCGCGGTAACTGGGCGATGAGTGGTCAACACCGCACCTCCCAAATGTGAGTTATCAATACTCCTCAGAAGAGTTGATGTTAGCCAAAGCCCTAATTCGCAATGCCGTGACATCTTCACTAAGTACAAACTCTACTCCAGCCTTAATAAGATACTGACGCAATTGTAAGTACCCAAAACGCAGTACAAACTCCGTAACGTCACCCATGACGTCATAACGAGATGATTCTGACACTGAGAAACCAGTTCTACAGCACTCTGACTATCAAACAAACACATGTGCCGTTGCGTTCCAATGTTGAGCGTTTTCTCACCTAATTAATCTTGAACAACTCGCTAAGCATAACAGCCTAGCAGAGTTGCGCAGTTTTGTGCCCACTTCTCAAGCAGATGCCGTATACACAGGCTGCCAATCTTAGTCTAGTTGTCTCAGACCAAGGCACACTACTGCCTTTACACACCCACCCACGTGTTAACACTCAACATTATCATAAATACAAAACAACAACAGGTTCAAACAGCTATTAATGACGTTAGAGCAGTATCTTTATAGCAGAATATGTATTTTCAATATCAGGTACAGAGTGCAAATACAAATGACACGGTTATGAAGTCAAAATGGTCATGACCCAAATACAATAACCAATATGCTGTTAAAATAAATACAGTTAAATTAGTGGCAAAATACCTTAGGGCTGGTTTTATCACCTCCGGCTAAACTTCAAGTCAGTCTTAGCTGGAGGATAAATCGAAAATTTGGTTTTACCACCTCCTGCTAACGTGTGACTGACACTTTAACCTGTGGCTATCTTAACGGGTGGATGAAGCAGTGGTTATGTAGTTGGCTGGAGGTTAAATACATACGTCACAGTTTTGTTCAAGTGAAGTAGCGAATAATGGCGGGCTATAATGTTATTCTGTAGTCGTTAGATTTATACGTTATATGGACTTAGTTTGTGAAAATGGCAGGTGGAAGCATTGTAAAACTGTGTACTGTAGTGGAATTCTTCAGCAACGAAAGAAAATTTATTTAAAAGGGTGAAAATGCCTGCACATTGAGCCGTGTACGATTCATGGTACACAGCCCTAAAAACGTTGTGTTTGATGACCTGTGGATGCAAATATAAAGGATAAATCGTATGCATTTGAGGTATGAAAACTGTTAAATTGTTTCAGTACACGTATGAGTGTATAATGTCTTAAGTCTACATTGCCAATGTCAAATAATTTGACTAGTGTATCATAACCTAACTTGCTTGTAGGACCTGTATGTTGTACGCTCGTTTACTGTCCTGCGTAGGTTTTTGCATGGATGTAAACGTTGCTACAGTAATAATATCAGGGCTTATAAGCAGCAGTATTTTGCATAACTATAATAACCACGAATACTGTGTTGTTCTTGAGAAATCTTGCATTGATCCATTCATTTGAGAAAATATTGTATAGTACACTTAAAACGTTTTATGTGGAAAACTTTATTGTATTTTAATCTTAACATAGGTCTATATGTAAGTAGAATGTAGGCCTATATGTGATTACAGAATGTACAAACAGTTTGGAGTATCACTATACATTTTTATGAGTTTTTCTTGGGGTTTCTAAAGATTTTTGTGTTTGTTGGAATTCAAACTGCTTTTACTGAAAATAAATAATGAAACTGTCTCATCTCTTAATATACTGTATATTAAATACAGAAATAATAATAGAGAAACATTAAGAATTACCTACTACTGTCTGTCTGTGTGGTTTGACAACAACACTACAGTATAAATTTTTGTGGCGGTTCTGATTAGGTCTACCTCTGTAATGTCCATGTGATAGTTTCATTAGAACAGGATTTACATTTCCACACAGCTCTGCGAGCCTGCAACGTACAGGCCCTGAAAGCAAGCTTAGGTTATTGTTAAGCACTAGTTGCATTATTAGGTGAATAAGTAGTTTGACATTATACATTTACACAGTTGCTGAAAGAATGTGACAGTGTTCATACTTTGACTGTGTATGTTTCATCTTACATGTATCTGCGGTACACAACTTATTCTTAGGGCTTTATATCATTGAGCACATTGGCCAGAGTTGAAGGTATATTTCCAATTGAAAACCAAATTTATATAAACACTGAAGAAATCTGCTACTGTGTACAGTTTTATAAAGCTTATACCCGCCATTTTAATTAACATATATGTCTTCATATTGTGTAAAATCAAACGATTTCAGAAATCTTGAGGTAAATTTTAAAAAAACAAGAATAAAATAATACTAGTAAAAATAAACTACCAATCCTGTACCTTTTCCCATATAATACATTCTTCAGCGACATTTACTTAAGGGAGCGGGCTACCACAATTTTCATCATCATTATTTTATTTTTTATTTGTACCAGATATTTTTTTTTCTTATTTTAGACACAAAATGTTACTAAATTTGGCTCTAATGAAATTTTTTTATCTCTCATAGTTTTCGCGTAATGGCTTGTTAAAGTCATGTATGGCATGTTTCCGTTTTAACGACCACACTATAACCAACTGATATACCAAACTCAAAAAAAAATCACAGCGGATAAAGACATTGCAGGCTACAATGACATGCTCATAAAATAAAAATAAAAAAAATTTTTGTATTAAAAAAATTAATAGAATTTTTAAAATTTTTATTTTCAGTTTCAGCATTTTTTAAAATTCAAATAATTTTTATTCTTTAATTTTATGAGCATGGCATTGTAGCCTGCAATGTCTTTACCCACTGTGATTCTTTTGAGTTTGGTATATCAGTTGGTTTTAGTGTAGTCGTTAAAACGGAAACATGCAAAATATAACTTTAACAAGCTATTACGCGAAAACTATGAGAGATAAAAAAATTTCATTAGAGCCAAATTTAGTCACATTTTGTGTCTAAAATAAGAAAAAAAATATGTGGAACAAATGAAAAAATGGTGATGAAAATTGCGGTAGACCGCGCCCTTAAATGTGTAATGTACTGTCAGACAACAACTTATCATGTAGGGTGAAGACACGCTACTAATATACCTATCTGTGTGAAAATACAAATCTAAACCATAGCCTCCTGTAAATTTTTTATTACACTGTCTTCCAATAACAAGTGTAAGGTAGGTGGGTGGATGGGTGGAAGGAACACGTTGCAGAATGACTGATAGGAAAACAGTTGTGAGTAGAGATCTATTCAGATGTGATGGGTAGGAGATATAGGAAACCACAAAATATATGTATTTATGGGCTGTGATGCAGGCTCATATAAAAGGGACAAAGCAAGTTGACAGAGTGGTTAAGAAGGGAAGAAAGGCTTAAGGACTGCTGGGAAGGATGTTGAAGGAAGTTAGTGTTGAAGTGAAGAGGAAGGCATATTGAACGATGAGTTAGTCCAATATTGGAATAAGCTTTAGACCTTGCGTGATGATGAAGGAATTGGGATGGAAACAGTTGAGGGACAGGAGGAAAATGGAAAGATTGGTCAGGTTGTATAAAGTGATTAGCCAGGAGGGGGAATGGGGCGGTTAGTCAGCAAGCTAAAGGAACTTTTCAGGGAAAAGGAAACAACAGTGACAAGATTCAGAGGGTGTGGAGGAGAATGGAGAGGGGTAGAGAGTCAATGCTGGTGAGGGATTGGAATGCACTGTGAGTTGGCGACTGTGAGAGGGGGGGGGGGGGGGGGGGGGGGGGGGGGGGGGGGGGGGGGGGGGGGGGGGGGGGGGTTGGGAGGTTTAAAAAGGGACTGGAGAATTGACGCAGTGGGTTGGGGAGAAATCTGCTCGCCACCGGGCATTAGCATAATTGTGAGTGTAAAACTTAATATTATTACATTTGTAGACTGAATAAGCAAATTGAAAATAAATGTAAGAAAGACTAAGACAACTAGGTTTACGAGGAAGAGGGTTGGGAGTACAGACATACAGATGGGAAGGACAGGAGATATAGGAAGCTTCAGAATACAAATACCTAGGCATAATGTTACATAGTGACGTAGGGTGAATAGGGCAGAGAGAGCGGTGTCTAAGAGAAGTACTCTAGTGAACGCTGGGGAGGGTATTGAAGGGAGTTAATAGTGTAGTGGGAAAAAAAATATATTTACAATATTACGGCCAATATTTGAGTACACAATTGCAGAGTGGTACTTGTACATGGAATTGGACATGCGATAGCTGGAGAAGGTACAAACAAAAGCAACAAAGTGGAAGAAAGATGAAAGGCAAGGGCAGGCAGGTGAGGACACAGGGAACTTTAAGCAATCGTCATGTTGAAGGAACTGGGGTGAAACTCAATGACGGAAAGAAGAAGTTTGGGATAACTGGTCAGGATGTACAATGATGAGAGACAATCAGAGGATGAGTTAAAATGGCTACTTCTTAGTTTTATTTTTCTGTGTCATCATCACAATCTATTTATCTAATTTATGTCGGATTCACCAAAAGACACAAGAGCCTAGAAAACTCGAACCTAAAAGAACAACAAATGCTTCGCCATGAAAAACAAACGTATATGTATCCCAAAGGCAGTGCTAGAATCGCAGTTAGAAATAACCGTAAAATTTGAACATGCACTTTTAAGTGATGCGTGCTAAAACACACCGTACCGCTGCCTAGCCGCCGTAAGACAGTAAGAGGGATAGTAACCTGTACATTTCTTACAGTGCAGTTACAGTTATTTCTATACTGCTACTTTACGATCAATGTAGCACGGGCTTAAAATGTAGCTTTGCAAAATACACTTATGCCAAAGCCGTGTTGCTTAGTATTCAAGATTCCTGTTAGCTTAATTCAATGATAAAAAGTTTAAGCATGTGCTTTATCACCCTAACTGACCCTACATGTGTGGAAATACAAAGTAAAGTAGTATGTATGGCTACAATGTATCATCCTACCCACAAATCTGCAAGGAAAATGTTTAAGTACAAATTCTACGAGACAAATATGGGTGTGTATAAATAAATAAGTAAATAAATATAATTATATAAGCTATAGTTACAATATAAAATAGGTAGGTATGTCGGGCTATGTTTATTTTATTTCAGGGGAGAGATGAACTTAGTTTTTGTCATTCGTGAGACAAAAGTTTTTTGCATTTGTCATCCGAAGCTGTAACCAATCCAACATAACATTTTAATATTTGAAGGCACGAGTTGAGTATTTTACTTGTACAGAAACCAACAAAAGTATTGTTCTAAACACGTAACATAAGTAAAACTAATCCTATGTTAATGTATATGACAATGCTGTGCACACACAGGACAAAAATTTCAGACTTTAACCTTATATGTGCATAAGCGTGATATGCGTAAACAAACTATTTCGACAAATATATCACAGCCGTGACAAATTAAAACTTATTATTAATTGAAGCAACCACTGACCGGGAAAACAAGGCATAAATTTGCTATTTATCTCGCACGAACCATTCCTAACCACAATTTTGCAACATGTGCCTCGACAGCAATAAATACGATTGCATTACTGAACTTAATCTATCTGCCACTTAATAGCCTACACAATAAATCTTTGCGAAATCACATATTCAACTCGTGCCTTAAATCCACCAAATAATAATTTTTGAATATAAATAATAATAGGCTATGTTCGTTCATTCCTCTCACCGCTCGCACAGCACAAGCAAGAAACAATTAACAAATGCCTATCGAAAGTGTTTCCCTTACAACGCCTGAAAAATTAATATTACTAAATCCTGGTTACTTTCATTACCAACATACACAGTATAGAACTAGGCTTACCGATAGGCTTTCGGCTACGTAACTGCCAGCCAAATATTGTTGGTAAAACACTTCTGAAGATTTGACCAGAGGTTTGCTTAACTGGAAGCTACCAAACTGGAAGATTTAGCCGGAGGTGGTAAAACTGGGCCTTAGTGTGCTTGAGCTAAAACGCTAGCTCTCCAATATTAACAAAATTATTGCAGGAAAACACATCCAGCTTGTGCCAAGCTCCCGCTCACGACGACACAACCCTGATAGTCAAAATCAATGAATGAACAAACAGAATCAAACCGAACTAGGATAGAAAGCATTAACCAGGAAACAAAACTTAGAATACTATTAACTTACCACGAATATACCAGGGAGTGTCGCCGCAGTCGGGAGCCCACACAACTACCCGCTCACCGGGCCGGGAGAAGACTGACTCTCTAGCACACCCGCTCCAGCCAACTCAGCTGGCGCGGAGGGGAAAGGAGAGGGGAGAAAGGAGGGAGCACACGAGCATGGCCGACTACGGACAAGTGGACACGAAGACGTCCAGACGGAGATAACAACAAACACTGCTTCAGGGCACTCAAGTTCTCATCTAGCACGTAGGATCATTAATCCACAATTTGTATACAATGCACCTTGACGATCATCTTCTTGGTTTGCAGGCTTGGGAGCCACAGACTCCCAGTACAAGTTATTTACTCTGACTGTAATATTTCAGTGATTGCCTTTAACTTAACATTTGTAAATTTGATGTTGTTCTTTCTTCTGAGCTACTAAAGGCATTTATTAAAGTAACCTGCTTGAGTTTAGGTATCCAGATGACACGTATAGAATGCTCTATCACCAGCCTGCCTCTGGAGGTTAGTCAGGTTGCAATCAATCTCGTGCTTGCTATTAGTTCGAATTACTTGCTGGACACACGCAAACTTCACGCAGGATTTTTTCTTACAGACGAGTTGAAGTTTTTCTACTTCGTTTAACTCGTATCTCGTAAATGCTTAGAGTTTAAATACTGTTTAGTGTATGTTTAGGTCAATCAAAATATATTTAACTTACAATTATAATGAAAATTTGTGGAAATATCATGTATAGAGCTTGCCTCCAAAATATTATGTACAAGTATTGAAGACGAAAACATAACTAAATGTAGTGATGATTCGCGGTTTTGCCGAATAATTTATATCCACTGCTTTCCAAAATTTTTCACGTTTACGTTCAGAAACATACTACCCCGAGTGTTTTTAAGGGCATATTAGACCACTTATGTACTATATAAGACATGAATAGCTTTTGTTTTTCGCCAAGTCGAGATTACTCTAACATTCTGTCATACTTCTCATGATGTGTGCATGACTGCTATGGCGGTAGGCAGCAAGTGGGCTGGATTTTCGCCGGATGACGTCACAGCGGGTGCCATGCTGAAGTCGAGCGCTTCGGCGGGCTTTTTAAATTACGTTACGTTTTTTGCCGACTACACTTGAATCAACACACAGAAATTAAAAGTAAAATTTGACTATTGCTTAAAAATGCCAGCAGAATTGAATTAAAACATTTTAAAAAATTGTACATGTTCCCAATTTTTATCTGTTCTACCTAAAAATGTACATTTTCTGTGTGAACTATTTTCTTGACATTTAATTTAGTTTGTGATGTTGTTATTGTGTTGACTGAACAACATAAAATGATTTTAATAAATCGGAAAACAATAAAAAAAAACTACAATGTATAGCTAACATAAAAATAAATGTTTTGTAGCTGTCTTTTTCAGTTACGGCAAGCTTAACTTGACTTGTTTCATATGTCATAAATGGCTGCCACTTATCATCTGAATGTAGCTGGTCACAGTTTACAAACAAATTGTAGCAGTATCTCAGATTTTGATTAAGGTAGTGACCTGTTGCTCACTCAATGTTTATACAGAAGTAACATATAACTTATATCAATTTGAAATAGAAACTATGAACGACTTTCATCTACGAACTGTTCGGACTAAATCATAGGGTTACTGGAAAAAGTTGGTAACAAATAAACACTAGTGGTGCACTTACTAGCTTTTACCAGTAACCCCACAAAATGATATTTAGTGTAACTCTACAGAGTGAGAACATGTATTCTAAACTACAAAAACTATACTTTGTTGAGTATGTATCAATTCCATGGGTTACATCTGGACGTAAGATGAACCTGCAAATTTAAATAATAAAATAAAATTAATTTAGGCACAATATAAGTATGTTTATGAATGCAAAATTTTGGAAGTAAGTAAATTCATACTAAATATTCCTCATCTTGTACAGTTGTATATTAGGTCGCGATACATAGATTTATTAATTTTTGCTTTGAGACTGATAGTTGCCTGTTGTCACATCATTTAAACAGATGATTGCAAATTGCGACAGAAAGGTGTTGGAGATATTTCAGAGAGTAATAACATAATTTTTGTGTAGCTTTATCGCTACTCTTTTAAATAGAAGAAAACATTGGGAACAATGAAAACTAATCAAGCTAAATATGCAAAACCATGATTACTTTGTAGTCAAACCAAATACATATATACAATTTGCTATACTCCACCGCAAGACATTTTTAGCTCTAAAATAAACCTATGATGTCCATTTCAGCGTTTGTACTGCAAAATACGTATCGAGGCCTCTTGTGGTATTATGTAAGATGAGTAGACTCTGCTGTGGTAGGCGTACTCAGATATTGCTCACGCACCTACAAGTCACCTCAGAAACCTGCCAGTGTTAAAAATATTTTGGTATTATCTCAGCCACATGGTAAAGTTGTTGACAATCTGGAGTTTACTTATAAAATTGTTGTTGATGTGACCTATAAGTGGTCAAACATTTGAGCGAAGGAGGGGGTGAAAAGTAGAGAATGTGAGGATATGAAGGTGTTTTTCTTTCAAAGAACTAAGTAAAAAAAATCACTGAAAAACTATGTTATTCAACTAAACTAAAATTAAATATATGTAAATTGTAGGAAGAAAAAGAGTAACTATTAATACATTGTTTTCTGTTGGTATCTCAATATTAAATGATTACATTTGCATAAGAAACTGTTACCCACTATCTACTCTTATTATTTAAATACCAAATAAACTTCTATAATCATTCATGATTTTTAAACTTGATACAGCCAAACACTGGAAAAATACTTGTAAAAAAAAGTATTACACAACATACTGGATTAATGGATTAAAATTTAAAGCATAAAATGACAGTAAGCTGACCAATCTGATGAATTTTAATGAAGTTCAACTTCACAACAGTAAATAAACTAACCTCTGGAGATTATCCAGTTGCTGTTTCAAGGAATTTGGCATGGGTAAGTATGATGCGTCAGATGTGAAAGTTTGTTCGGTGAGCTTCTTTTTGTATAGTTCAGCTTCTTCCTGGGCTTTCTTCAGATCCAACTTGCTCTGTGTCAGCTGAGCCTCGAGTTCACTTATTCGAGATTCAAAAAGTATACTTGGTCCCTCTAAGTGTTTCTTCTTGAGCTCAGATGGTTTCCTCTTTTCCTGCTGAACAGTGAACCACAAATGTTGGTAACGAAACTATTAGCTTCATTGTGAGTAGCCAATTACGTAACTAACTATTGTGGCTTGGTAGGCTGCAAGGGAGTCTGTATGTGCAACTCTCCCCAACCTGGCATCCAAGTTGTTTATGTTTGAGAAAAACTGTTACGAAACAAAGTAGATGAAAATGAAGAGGAATAAATAAATTGTTAAACTGAATCTATGAAATAATTGGAAAGGGACAATACAATTAAAACATAAAACACATAATATTATACATGAATAACCACAACACAGAAACTCACAGCAAATATTATAAGAAAACCATTATTTACTACTCAATGTATGCACAAAACTATAGTTGAATAAATCCAGTGAAACACACAAAAGTGGCAGAACAAGCACAAACTAATCTAAGAAGGTAGTACAACAATAAAATAAAAAAATTTAAAAAAAAAACACCACAAAACTTATTGCAGATATTAATTCTTTTATTTATTGACTGCTGGTTTGTATGGGCGACATATTATTTTGTAATTTATTTGTAAGAATTTTCTTTGTCTTTTTGATGCTTTTAACTTTTGCTCATGTTCAGCAATGAAAAAACTTCACTTTCTCATTAACGACATCATAGAAAAAAATTTACAACAATTACACACTTTTGTTAAAATATGTGGGAAATTATGTTTATTTCAGCTAAGTGTTTTACTTAAAAATGTATTATTAATTTCAACACGAAGTGACACCTAAGCTCTATCATTGATGTTACCATCCCAGCTCCCGAGGCAGACAAGAATGCAAGCATAACCACATGGTTTGAAGACAGTGGTTTATCTAACTGTCTGTATTGCTTGAGGCACTGTAATTAGTCTATATCTTACTAAATATTTCAAAATCGTGAAACTGAAAGCTCGAGGCTTAACAATACTAAATAACTATAACTAACAGCAGTACCATAGGGATGCTTTTTAAGAGCACTATACAGCCGGTACTAGATGCCGTGTTTCAGGTACGAAAACAGGACAATGATAAGACGTAGACTGGCTCGTGCATCAACAACCATACTGCCTTCATGCGTGGGGTGCAAAAATGGTGTGCAAAGCTTTGGTCGTTGCTTTTTTCCTATGGGACTTTAAACGGTGACCCAACTTTTTTAATTATGGAAAATGTGTAGTAAAGTCCAATATGTGCTGCTCTATTTTTGTTTTGAGTTTCTTGTTGGTGTTTTTTTACATGACAGCAGTCTGAAAGAGGTATTTTTAGCCATTTGTTGGTGCCCTGAAACTATGTTTTTGTAAGCAAGATTTCTAGAAAACAAAAATAGGTATTTTTAGCCATTTGTACGTGCCCTGGAACTATGTTTTTGTAAGCACGATTTCTAGAAAACATAAATAAGAAAGCAAAGTTTGAAATATGTTTTCTTTTTGTAGAGCAAGATATGTATTGAGCACATATTTAGTAGTATTTCTTAAAAAAAACTTACTCCTAACATGCAGTAACAATGGTCATGCACCAGCTGTATAGCGCTCTTAATTGGTACTTACCAGCTCTCGAGGCGTACTGGTTTGTAAACAAAGCCATGTGGTATTTCAAACATTTGTTAATGTAACTGCTACATTTCTATAAATACGGTAATTAAATGAAGCACCTGCACAGGTCTCGAACCCATGTCATGTCACTTTTCCTGTTCTCCAGCACCATACTCATAGCCTACCCCACTGTAGTAACCCTACACGCAATTTCCAGCCACATGTGAAGTGGGAGTTAACCACTCGCATATCCACAAACATGCACAGCATGTCACAACATAACGATTACTGAACTGTCTTCATCCAGTCAGTCCATCCATCCCTTCACTCCCCTCAGCCCCTACAGTAGGTCATGCATTTGCAGGAGTTTTCCCAGCTGCTGGAAACATAAACGAACGTCACCAAAGGATACTACTAGTCGCTGAACTACTGAAAACTCACAGAGTAGGATTTCTACCACCAAAAACCAACATCAAACAAATGCTTTAGGTCGCTACACTACTAACTTTTAACTAAACTTTACTCTTTGATCAATGAGTTGGTTTACATTCGTGATAAGCCTTCACGGCACACACACAATCCCTCAACATAAACTTACCAATCTTAAAAATCTCAAAAATAAATCACAGTGTTGAAGCTCTTAGTGCCACCGGTACCAGAGACTGCACAAATGTCCTCAGTCCGTTTCTCTTCAGGTCAAACCCAAAAATCAATGTGTCACAAAAACATGTTACAACATTCACCATCCCACTGTATACGCCTTTCTCGATTCATTATTTATTGGTCATAATTACAACAAAATGCTGGTGGTTCATAAAGCTAATGCTCTTCCTACTGACCACTCTTGGTCCTCAATAATTATTCACTCCATCACAAGAAACTCAAGGTTCACAACATTGATATCATAAAGTTAAAAGCATTCTGTCTCTACCAGTTAAAACAATTCCGAGACACTCCAGGTTTGTAAGAACCAAAATCATTCTACTGACCCCTCCTGGGCTTCCACCTTTCACAAAACATTTCTGGACACTCCAGGTTACCATAACCAATGTCCCTATTACTACCCTGTCCCTCCTACATGAGACTCAACTTTGGTGCTAAACGTACCTAACCTCCCTACTTACCCACCTTGCGGCTCTATGAGCACTTGTCGGCCAACTACGAGTCCCGACGAGCTCCACTCCTGAGCATGCAGGTTCTGAGAGTCAAACATACCAGGTCACAACTTTTCTCTAGTGACATGTGGTCCAACCTTCCAGACTGGACGCCATTTTGTGGACTCGTTCCGACCGCACAGTTTGAAGCCTCCCACCAGCACCTCCCCTTCCTCCCCACCACGTTCGTGCTCCGAAATGCGTGCGCACCTTCCCCTCCCCTACCCTTCTCTGCCGCTTCCTTCGTGCCAGTCCACGGCCAGGCGGCCAGTTGTGTTTCTAGCTTGGGCCGAGCCGCACCTGCCTGCTTCTTCGGTTTGTTACCACCCATGGTAAGGAGATTACTTCTCGTTCTTATATTCCTTTTCCGTCCCATCTGATTCAACATATATTGTATCTATTGTACCTTTGAGATCTTATAATATACAGCAGTGTTGATTTCAACTGTTGTCACTTTCTGACCGAGTCACATAGCTGATAATCCTGCCTTCCCCTGGCCCTTGATACTCCCCAAGTGTTCACTATTGTTATGGTTTAGTGTGAGGTTGGGGTAGTAGTAAGCCCTCTAGTGTCACAACACTGCGCGACTCTGCTTCGGGTTCAAGTCCCGGGCAGGGGAATGTAAATGCTGGATTTTCAGTGTTTGTTTGGTTTTTATGAGGGTTTTGAGTCAGGTTACTGAGTGACGTTTTGACGTTATGGCAGATCGGGGAACCGAGTTCGTAGCTTGTATGAGCTATTTAAAATTGACTCAGTATCTTAATGAAGCAGGAGTAGCTTTTCGGCCCGAAGAAACAGTTACCGAGTTGCGACTAAAGACTATAGCTTATGTCGGTAATCTACTGGGGATCGGCTTCGCTGCCTTTGACCAGTGTGTGCCATCGGCGTCGCGGCCTCTAACGGGCGCGCAGTCTACTTTGTAAGGAAGTATATCCCTTGTGCCCAGATTAACAGTTATTGAGCCACGAATGGTTTTAGACTTCTTTGTGGAGGTGGATCGCCTGCAGGCAACTCAATAAGTCGACTTATTTTTGGATGTTTTGAGTGACGTGATATTGAATGTCGGGAGTTATGAGAACTTCAAAGAACGACTGATTGAGTCGGTTGGGTCTTTCTGAGTGTGCGTGCCTTGTTCCAATGACCGACATCACTGGCCGAGTTGCGTCGTTTGGCCGTGGAGTTACAGCGAGAAGTAGACTTGAATGAGGAGTACCACGTGGTGCCGGTGTTGTTGCGACTGATGCCACGGAAAGGGAAAGTGGTAGTCGGGAGGTCCGTCATTTGACGAGTGAAGGATCGGCCCGCGGCCGCCATGATCGGAGGCCTGAAGGTAGTAGTTTGGGAGTTGTAAGGACAGAATTCCATTCTAAAGCGTGGAGTAGTCTGTGTAGTAATTACGCCAAATTGGGGCACAGAGCTGAGAGGTGGAAAGAAGCGCATGTTGCGAAGGTCAAACGTCGCTGTTTTAGGTGCAGTAAAGTTGGACGTTACCGAATCTCGTGCGATTTGGGAAACGAGGGCAGCCCGCGCGCGTAATCCCGAGGCGACGGCATAATGGGCCAAGAAGGGAAATTATTAAAGAATGTTATGGTAATGTTGGCTGGGGCGGTGAATTGCGTTTAGGTTTGGTTGATACCGGTTCATCCCTTTCGTTTGTGAAATCATCTTTCTTAGCATATTTGCGGGAAAATAAACCCTTGGTAGACGCAATGGTTCGGGCCTGTTTAGCCGACTGACATGTGATTACGTGTAATAGCGCCGTGCATTTAGATATGAAAGTAAGGAGATTTTCGTGGACACGGAAGTTCTGGATTTTTTGACGATTTGTTTGCTGAAATTGTGTTAAGGTTAGACTTTTTGGGTGAAACGTAAGCAGTTATTGATGTGAGTAAGGTAGAACTGTACTTCGCCTTCGAGCCTGATGTGAAAATGCCACTTAAAGAACATAGAAGGAGCTTGTTTGTAAGCGAAGGTTTGGGCGTTATGTCGCGCCAGGATGTTCGTGGTCTGATGGAGGAGGTGGTGCAGGAGTACTCTGATGTCATAACCCCTTAAATCAGACGTTGCGACGTATTACCTTACCGATTCACGTCACTAGTGATACGCCCATGCGACAGCGGCACTTTAACTATCATCCGTCTAAATTACACATTTTCCGGGGTATTATCGATAAATTGTTGAAAGACGGGGTGATCTTGACTTCTAAATCGGACTATGCGTGTCCTGCATTTTTGGTTAAGAAAGGGAATGGCAGAGGCTACCGTTTGGTGACCAATATGATGGCCGTCAATAAATTGATTCAAATGGATTCATTTCCAATGCCGACTGTGGAAGTCGCTCTGCAACATTTAGGGAAGACCAAGGTCTTTTCTCTGTTGGATTTGAACCATAACTTCCAGCAGTGCTTGTTGCATCCTGACAGCCGAAAATATACAGCCTTTTGCACCCCGTGGGCACAGTATGAGTTCAATCGCATCCCGTTGGGCGCGTGTTTTGGTACGCAAACTTTGTCGCGTGTGTGAGATCATGTTTTGTCAGATCTTAAATTTGAATACGTGTTTAATTACATTGACGACATCGTGATATACAGTGAGTCAATGGAGGAGCATGTTGAACATGTTCGGGAAGTGCTTCGGCGTTTGCGACAGGCGGGCTTGACGGTTAATCCTTCTAAAGTCACGTGGTGTTCCAATTCGGTGCGATTTTTGGGATGGGAAGTTGTTCATGGATCCGGCAAAAGTAAAGCCGATTGTTAATTTTCCGTGTCCCATTTCCCTCAGGGGTGTTTCTAAATTTGTGGGCATGATGGGTTATTATTCACGATTTATACCTCAGTTTGCGGAAATCGCAGCCCCCTTGAATTTGTTGAAACGGCGTGGTCAGCCATTTGTTTGGGGTAGTGATCAAGAGCGGGCCTTTAAGCGATTAAAGGCAGAGCTGGCCACTAGCTCTGTATTAAATCTTGCCAATTTTGACGCTCCGTTTATTCTTCATGTGGATGTGTTGTCAGAAGCGCTAGGGGCAGCTCTGGGTCAGATGAGGAATGCCGCTGTGGTTCCCGTGGCCTTCGCGAGTCGGGTGTTGACAAACGGGGAGAGGAAACTAAGCGTGTGTTTATGGGGTGACGCGGTTCGCAGATTATCTGGATACTGTTGAGTTTGACCTGTATTCTGACAATCAGGCTATCACTTGGTTGTTGTCCCACTCTCATGAATTCAGGAAATTGGGACGTTGGGGCTATCGCCTGACCCAATTTAGGTTTCAGATCCCTCATTCCAGGGAAGGAGAGTGTTGTAACCGACACACTTTCCAGAATGTTTGCTGTGGAGGATTTTGAACCGGATGTGGATGTTCCTGTTGTGTCATGTGGCGCCTTCGTTAGCGCACCTAATTTTTATGTAGGATTAAGAACTGCCCAGGAACGGGACGAGGAGTGTCGGCAGTGGGAATGTGGGATTGCAAAGAGGGAGGTGCTACCGTTCGCCATGAAGGATGGATTATTGTATTACATGAGTCGGAGCTGCCGTCAGAACCTGTTAGTGGTTCCTCAAGTTTTCCATGCCGAGGTGTTGACGTATTTCTATTCGTCAGTGTTCGGCATATATTTAGGCTGTGAACGAACGTATAAAAAATAGCGTCTAGATTTAATTGGGTTGGGTTAAGAAAGGATGTCAAGGATTTTGTGACCAAGTGTAAGGATTGCCTAAGAGCAAAACCCCCTCGCAATTCTCGCGTCGGTTTGTACTCCATTGAGGATATGACCTTCGTGTAGGAAACGGTTCACATTGATGTGTTTAGACCGCTAGTTCGTTCCAGACGGCAGAATGTTTGCGTTTTGATTGTGACGGATGCATTTTCAAAGTTTGTATTCCTTCTCCCAACGAAGAACATGACCGCACGAACGATTGTTCGGCATCTGACAGAGAAGGTTTGGAGTGTGGTCCGTTAACCTGGTGAGTGATAATGCCACCTATTTCGGGTCTAAGTAATTCAAAAATATGTGCCACCATTGGGCGGCAAGACATTATGCGAGTAGTCCGTATTATCCCTGTGGTAATACAGTAGAGTGTTTTAACCACAATCTTAAGATAGCGCTCACTGCCTTGTATAATACCAACCATGCGGCCTGGGACGAGGACCTGGATTTGGTGACCTTCTGGTTTAATTTGTCTGTTCATGGTGTGACGAAGAACACTCCGGCAAGGGAGTTTTTGGGTCACGACCTGATACACACTTTGCTTAACATCTGGGATGTCCCTTCCCCATCTTTGCCGATGTCTGATAGTCAGCTTGAGCTGTTGGCTCAGGAAGTTGCTGGGAATCTGGTGGATGCGAAACGGCAGGTGCAAGCACGGGTCAACGCCGGTCGATCTCCAGTTAATTTTGCTGTAGGAGATATTGTGTATGGTCGTTTCTATGTGCAGGCGTCGAAGTTATCTGCAACCACTAGTAAATTGCAGCCACTCTACATAGGACCACTGAGAGTTAGCAGATTGTTGGGGCCTAATACCTTGTTGCTGCAAGACCCTGTTTCAAGTAAAACGGTTCGTAAGGCCCATGTGACCCATGTTAAGAAGGCACCTGATGATAAACAAGACCAATGAAGACGTCAAAGGACGAGGACGTCTCTGCTCCGTTGCCGCCCCAACGAAGGAGCAGGCGTGGATCGGCCCTGTAGTATTTGTGTTGTGGTGGTGTGTTTTGTCGTGTGTTAGTGTTTTGTGTGTAGTTTCCAGCGTGTTTGTTTATGTTGAGATTCAGTGTTAGTTGGTGTTTTTGTGTGTAGGTAGGCGTGCTTAGCTTAGTTTAGTTTAGGTTAGATTAGTTAGTGTAATTTACTATTGTTCACCAACATGGTGTGGATGTGAGTGAAATGAGTGTGTGATAGTTAAGTTAGTTAAGTTGTTTAGTATAGTTAGCGTAAAGATAGTGATGTAAGTTGCACAAGGTACTGATACAGCTGGTAAATGTGATAGTGTGAACGCTTAGTTGAGATATATATATATATAATCCAGCTGGAAGAGCGATGTGTATATGGTTACTTTCATTATAATATCTAAGAATATGCTTATTAGTGGATAAGGAATGGCCATTCATTTAAATAAGTGTTTTTTTTTTTATTTGAATTGCGTGATTTATAATGTGTTTTAATATTATCAGCGGGTAGAAGCTATGTGATATGAAGCATAGAATATTGTGTGGGTGACAACCCGACTCATTTTATGATTGTTGAATGTATAATGGATCCCTATATTTTGAAAATTTATTGTCACGAGGGGCATTTTATATATGTATTTTTGGTATTGAAAGGGTGTGTATTAACGGAGGTGCAACAACCTCTCTGGAATGACATGTCAAGGAATAATCATGCTGTGTCTTTGTGAAATTGGGTATATTGTAACTTGTAAAGTGATAGGTCACTGTTTCAAGAGTGTGTCTGTTTACATGTCTCCCGACCTTGCCCTGGTTCCTGGAAAGCGCTGGACTTTTGGGAGAAGAGGCCCTCTGGCTGGCCTGTTGCACCGTGTGGCGCTTAACGGTCCTGATGTTGAGGTGTTGTCCTCAGTGGTTGGCGTCCACTCTCTTGGCCCTGGACGTGGCCAGTTCGTTGGAGGACCTACACTGTGTCCCACTGTCTGAATTTGGATACAGCCTTCTGGTTGGAGGCATTCCCCACCCGATCCAATTGACACTTGGTGATCTAGTTTTGTGGACTTAAAGAAGATTGAAGACTCAAGAGGGGGGGAGTTGTGCCATGTGGTCCAACCTTCCAGGCTGGACGCCATTTTGTAGACTTGTTCCGACCGCACAGTTTCAAGCCTCCCGCCAGCGCCTCCCCACCACGTTCGTGCTCCGCGCTGATGCGCACCTTCCCCTCCCCCCTCCTCCGCCGCTTCCTTCGTGACGGCCCACGGCCAAGCGGCCAGTTGTGTTTGTAGCTTGGGCCGAGCCGAGCCGAACCTGCCTGCTTCTTCGGTTTGTTACCGCCCGTGGTAAGGAGAATACTTCTTCGTTTTTATATTCCTTTTCCGTCCCGCCCGATTCAACTTGTACGCTTTTCTCTTGATCAGTGACGGCAACGATTGTTGCGTAAGAATGTATTGTATCTATTGTACCCTTGAGATCTTATAATATACAGCAGTGTTGATTTCAACTGTTGTCACTTTCTGATCTTCGGGTCACGTAGCTGATAATCCTGCCTTCCCCTGGCTCTTGATACTCCCCAAGTGTTCACTATTATTGTATGGTTTAGTGTGAGGTTGGGGTAGTAAGCCCTCTAGTGTCACACTCTCCTACACCTCAATGTCAACTTTATTCTCTGTGCACAACTACCTGGATTTACATACAAACATGTCTTATTTACATATCCTGGTTTTCTCAATTAACAATACACACTGACAACATTATTTACATACAACCCTAGTTTAATAATTAACAATAAAACAAACAATTATCATGATTTTCATTACTACTCCACATCAACCATTCTGGTCTATAATACCTACTGCATGTAGTACACTTCTTCTGAAACTTTCCAATAACAGTTTACCTTATGGCAAATGGGTATTAGCTCCTTCACTGGGATGATACAATACACCTCCTGAACATTCTGAGACCTGGGTCCTTCACAACCCATTCTAGACAAATAAACAAGAAGCTAAATATTTCCTACCGAAACATGTTTAAGTTACATTACAATATAATTCTGCTTATGTGGTGCATGCTAAGCATCACTTCCTAGTCTCAGCTACTGTGTACACAACTCTCTCACTTCCCCTCCTTTCAGCTAGTCACACACGCTGTTCCCACTCTGTCACTGCACCAGTCTGCCACACATACTTGGTGTTTGAGTCAGGATTATAGACCACACTCAGCAACAAATTTCCTTACTGAAGCCTCACCACATGCATGTACGCATGCGTGCCCCCCCCCCCCCCCCCACACACACATACACAAAAACACACATCTTACTCTCCTTTTTACCCTCTCACTCTATCTTTCAATATATATTTCTGTATGTATGCAGGAGCACCATTTCAGGTTTTTCTTTGGTGGTGGGGGAGGGGGGCAAGATTTTTTTTTTTGGCGACAGTGACCTTGTTGCATATTATTTATTAATTAAGCATGTATAAATTAGAAACTTTATTAATAAAACTTCAGTTTTACGTGCTTAAGTTAGCATTAAATAAGTAACAAAAATACAAAAAATTTATTTTAGTAACTTAAAATTCTAAATCCAAGGAGGGTTATATGCCACCCTCCCCCCCCCCAACCAGTCACCTATAAATGATGCCCGCGCATGTGTGTGTGTGTGTGCGTGTGTACGTGTGTACGTGTGTGCATGTGTGCGTGTGTGCGTGTGTGCGTGTGTGTGTGCGCGTGCGTGCGCGTGTGTATATATATGGTGTGTGTGTGTTTTTTCCTCTTTCCACACACTCATTAAGCAGGTATAAGAAACGAGAGTTTTTCACGCAGTGTCTTTCGCCATCTCTTCATCCCATCATCATCCAAGGCCGGTATAGAGCCTGTAGTGCAGCTCTTCCAACCTCTGCCAGTGATATTCTGTGGGAACTATATAGTGGCCTCTCCTTTTCCACTCTCAGGCTTCACAATACTTTCCGTGTTTTTTCTTGCTGTCTTCCCGACCTATCCTCCAGAGGTGTATGGTTTCCCTTGGCTGTGGCATACCCAGGCCCCTACTCCAGTTTGTGTACGGCCTGCAGTCTCCTGGTTAACTTGCCTGTCGTCCTCCCTTTATGCTGGTAGTATAGTCTGGCTTAATGATAGTGGTAAACACCAAGTCACTCTTCCCACTTCCTCTGTGGGAAATCCCTATATTCTTGGAATCCCAAACTGGACAATGAGGTCAATGGCTTATTTAGAAGTCTCTTCTTTCTAAATTTTCCATGCTAAGGGTCCCTACTTCCTTTCTAATCTTATCATAATTTAGAGCTTGCTTTGTTCCTTACAATTCTCACCCTCAAGCGCACTGACCAAGCTATCACTACTGCTTTCCTCTCTGGCTATTCAGAAGTGGTTACCTGGACGGGGCTAAGTTTCTTCTAGATACATTATTTCTAAGAGGGTTTAGAACAGAGCTCTCTAGCAGGATCTTTCTCTCTCTTCACTTCACGTTTGGCTAGCCATAATTGGTAGCCCTGGCAATGTTTACATCTAGTCGTTCAGGATATATAGTGTAGTGTTAAGGATTTAGTGTTATGTAGGTAAGTATGAGTTGTGGTAGAGGAGTTGGTAACGCTGGATCAATAGTGATGGTAGACATAAAGAATGTAGGCATACATGTAATGAAAAGAGTGTATAATAAATAACACAACATGGTGTCAGAAGTGAAGTAAATATACACAAGAGTGCATTTCTCGCAGTGCGAAAGATATTGTCACGTCCATGAAGTACAATAAACGTGTTAGGCGCGGGACTGTCATGGAAAAGTAAACATACGCAACTGCAAACAACGCGGGAATAATGGCAGCGCAGTTTCAGGTTATACCCCCTGAGAATTTCAATTTCAGAACACCCATGGAGCGGGATAAATGGATTACCAGGTTTGAGCGGTTTCGAGTGGCATCGAAGCTACTTGAGAAGTCTGACGATAAACAGGTAAATATGTTACTTTACTGCATGGCTGCAGAAGTGGAGGATTTGTTGAAATTGTTTGCGCTGACGGCTGAACAAGCAAAACAGTACAAAATTGTCAAACAGAAATTTAGTGACTTCTTCACAGTCAAGAAAAATGTAGTGTATGAGCGAACAAAGTTTTTTAAGCGGCGCCAGCAGGAGGGAGAGCCGGCGGACGTCTTCATTAATGATGTGTTTAAAGCAGCAGAAACATGTGAATTAAAGGACTTGAAGGAAGAGTTGATAACGACGGTGTTAGTAATCTGTGTCAGGGATGATAAACTGTCAGAAATGTTGCAAATGGATAGTAAGCTTTATGCGGCGGAAGCAGTTAAACGCATTCGCCAAGCAAAAGCAGTAAAAAGACAACAGCAGTTCGTAAGAGACAGCCACAGCCATACGAGTGTAGATAGTGTCAAAGGCGGCAAAAATCAGTTCAGGCAAACAAGTGGGCGCAGTGCAGATAGGTATGACACCTTTAGACGGGATCAGTCAAAGAGTAACTTGAAACAAGGGCAAGGAAGGAGAAAGTGTTCTAGATGTGGAAACTCGCCAGGACACCATGTGTCCCAGTGTCCGGCACGAAGTATTGTACGTTTTCGATGTAATAAGAGTGGGCATTATGGCAGATGTTGTAAAGATAGGCTACTTAAAGTGCAAGAGTTAGCAGATAGTGAGGTTACTCAAGAGTATTACATGGGGGAGGTGGCTTTAGAGGTGTGTTCACGTCCATGGTATGTACAGGTACAGGTACAGGGCAGGATGACCAAATTTAAAGTGGACAGGGGAGCTGATGTGACAGTAATGGGCAAAGATACAAGTGACAGGTTAGGATTAATGTTGGGTAAGACAAAGAAGAAACTATATGGTGCAGGTAGGAATCAGATTGAGGTGGAAGGTACAGCAACAGAGTGTTTGGCACTGGGGGAGCAACGGGTAACACAGGATATATATGTGGTAAAAGGGCAGCAAATCCCATTATTAGGCCGACCAGCAATTAAGGCGCTGAACGTTCTGTCGGTACTCGAAGTGGTAGAAGTACCACAGAAGCAAGCTGAGGAAAGGGACAAAGCGAACAGGTTCGTAACAGAATTTCCGACCATCTTTCAGGGGTTGGGTAAACTCCACCAAGAGTACAATATTGCTATAAAAAAAAGATGCAGTTCCCCTTGCAGTAATGGCCCCGAGACGTGTACCTCTACAGCTTAGAGTGTGCCTCCACTCACCTGATGAAGCAGATGTAGTCTGCGAAACGTTGTGACCGCGCGTCCGCGGAGAAATGTGTTCGTCCTATGTGTGTGTGTTTCTATCTGCAAGTATCCTCCTGTGAGTACTTGTGCACAACTCTTTCTGTTTTATTTGTAATTAGTAGCCTAGCGGCCTTTCCCGTCATTGTCCTATTAAGCTTAGAGATAAAGTTAAGGATGAATTGGACAGGATGTTAAAAGGAAGATATCACGCAGATACACGTACCAACAGAATGGTGCGCACCAATCGTGGTGGTGCCAAAAAAAATAGTACTATCCGATTGTGTGTAGACTACACAGAGCTGAATCGTTTCGTGAACAGAGAGAGATTGCAGCTGCCATCGGTAGAGGAGTCGCTAGCTCAGTTACAAGACGCAAGGCGGTTTACGGTATTGGATGCTTCAAAGGGATTCTGGCAGGTTCCCCTCACTAAGGCTAGTGCACCACTAACGACACTCATCACACCATTTGGAAGATATCATTTTAATAGACTGCCGTTTGGGCTGAGTTCAGGGCCAGAGCATTACCAGCGCCAAATGCCATCATAGTAGAAGGACTGTCGGGAGTGATAAACCAAGCCGATGACATCCTAGTGTGTGGCACTACAAAAGAGGAACATGATAAGAGGCTGCAGGCAGTACTGGAGCGGCTACATGAAAAAGGAGTGACACTCAATGCAGAGAAATACAGGTTTGAATGCCAAACAGAAAAAGTTCCTGGGACATGCGGTGAGTGAAGGGAACGTGAGACCTGATCCGGATAAAACTAGGGCAGTTACCAACATGCCTGATCCCACGAACAGTATTTAACTCCGGCGATTCCTAGGGATGGTGAATTACTTACAGAAGTTCATACCAAACCTGGCAGAAAAGACACAGCCTTTAAGAGTGTTGCTACAACAGAATTCAGAGTGGATTTGGGGAGCAGCACCAAAAGAGGCAAAAAATCGGCTGAGAGAAGAGATTGCCACACAACCAACCCTAGCACTATACTCGCGGGCGGAGCCAACAAGGATCACAGCAGATGCGTCGTAATATGGATTGGGTAGCGTGTTGGAGCAATGTCAGGGTGGAATATGGAAACCAGTCGCCTATGCGTCCAGAACTCTGAGTGATGCGGAAAAACGGTATGTGCAAGTAGAAAAAGAAGCCCTGGCAGCCACATGGGTATGTGAAAAATTCATAGATTACGTATTAGGAGGCCGAATAACGCTAGTGACACATCATAAACCGTTAATAATGCTGCTGTCCAGGAAACCAATAGCGGACCTTACTGCGAGGCTGCAGAGAATGCGGATGAGCCTAGGGTGCTTTGACTATGAAGTGGTGCATGTCTCGGGTAAGTCACTGTGCATTCCTGACACCCTTTCAAGGGCGCCAATAGTTGAATTACAGGTCACTACACAAGAAGAGCTGGAAGAGGAGCTGTTTGTTAATATGGTGCTGGAGGCAGCCCCATTTACGGACACGTGCCTGCAAGAAATACGGCTGGCCCAGGACAATGATGAACACACAAAAACGTTAAAGGAAGAAATCCTACATGGGTTTGGAAAAATGTCAGCATTTTGGCCATATAGAGATTGGCTGACATTCCAGCAGGGATTAATTATGTATGGGACACGTGTATTCATTCCACCAAGTCTACGATCAGAAATGTTGGACAGATTGCATCAGGGTCATATGGGAATTGTAAAATGCCGCAGACGGGCACAGGAATCTGTGTGGTGGCCACACATTTCTCAAGACGTTAAGAAGATGGTTGAGTGCTGCGAGCAATGTTTGCAGAGTAGGGTACAGAGTGCGGAGCCTCTGATGCCAACACCGCTACCAGAGCGACAGTGGGCACAAGTGGGTGTGGACATAATGCAGCTGAAGGGAGTGCATTATTTGGTTATTGTAGACTACTTCTCCAGGTACCTAAAAGTAGTGCGCCTGGACCGGTTGGCCGCGGAAGCGGTGATCCAGCGACTGCAGAATATTTTCACTCGACACGGTATACCAGAGGCTTTGCATAATGATGGCGGGACACAGTTTACATCCTGGGAGTTTAGGCAATTTGCCAGCGAATATGGATTTCGTCATGTCATGTCGAGCCCACGGTTTCCGCAGGCCAATGGAGCGGCAGAAAGGGCAGTGGCAATAGCAAAAAAGATCTTGGCAAAATCCCAAGACCCAAACCTAGGGTTACTGACTTATCGATCGACACCGCTCGAATCAGGGTTTTCACCAGCGGAATTATTATTTGGGCGAAAGCTGCGAACAACGCTCCCTGCAGCAAAGGTGACATTGCAACCACGATGGGAGCAGGAAATTGTGAGGTCCATTCGAGAACATGACGCACCCCTCAAAGACCGAAGCAAACAAGTATATGATAGACGGCATGGGGTTAAAGACTTAAAACCTTTACCAACTGGCACGCGGGTATGGATACCAGACAGTAAGCGATATGGTACAGTACAAGGACCAGCCAAGTTTCCCAGGTCATATTGGGTGTCATCAGAGTCGGCCACTTTACGGCGGAATCGCCGGCAGTTAATGAAAGCGCCAGAGGAACAAGGCAGGATGGCAAGAAGAATGAGGTCATCTACTAGAGGCAGTGAACCAGATACCAACAAACCAGGACTGTCAGGAGAGCCGAGAGAGAGAAGAGAGCAACAGTTGGGTCGAGACACTCCAGTGGAGGACCTCTGGGAGGAACCACAAATACAAGGATCTTCCGAAGATGAGCATCAGGAATCAGGCGGTGAAGTAGGGAGCCCGCCCTTTCGAGGATTTCCAGTCGAGGATCAAGGGGAAGCAAACAGCAGGAGTAGGAGTGGTCGCAGAATAGTACAGCCAAGAAGACTGGACTTGTAAAAGTGAAGTGTGTGTTTGTAAGAACCCTGTAAGAATACTTGCAGAAGGAAAGAAAGACAGGGAGATGTAGTGTTAAGGATTTAGTGTTATGTAGGTAAATATTAGTTATGGTAGAGGAGTTGGTAATGTTGGATCAATAGTGATGGTAGACATAAAGAATGGAGGTGTACATGTAATGAAAAGAGTGTATAATAAATAACACAACATACAGTATACAGTTGCTCATACCTAACTTATAGGTACACTATTTATTTGTTTACTTGTGGTACATGTTAACATCCACTCTAATATTTCTACTTTTTTATACACTGTACTGGGAATCTGTGACTCCCAAGACTGGTATCTGAAAAGAACTTCAGTGTGTATTACATACATATAAAGGATATTCCGTAAGGTTGCCTGGACTTGGACTTGAGTGCCTCGTTGATGTGATTGTTGAATCGCCCTGCCTGGATGACTTCGTGTACGCTCTGTAGTTGTCGGTCACGCTCGTGTTCGCCCTCCTTCCCCCCCTCTCCTTTTCCCCTCCCCGCCAACTGAGATGGATGGAATATGTGCGCCTGCCAGTCAGTCTTCTCTCTGGGCAGCTGTGTTGGCTTGCGAACACCGCGACACACCTTGGACATTCCTTTGGTAAGTTCACTATTTTGTACTTGTGTTTTCAGATTATGGTTTCAACGTTTGTTCGGTTTGTTTCAGTTAGTTCACAATTTGCGTTATTGTTAATCAGGGTTGTGTCGTCGCAACCGCGAGCTTAGAACAATCGGGGCATGTGTCCCTGTAGCATATTTGTTAACTATGGAGCGCGTGTGAGTTGCTCATCACCTCGCAGCACAGCGGATATCACACGGATCCAGGTTTCTTTTATGGTAGAGCAGCCGAAGATGCGGGCGATTACATTAAAAATTTCAAACGGGCCGCAGCAGTAAATCAGTGGACTGAGCAGAAATGTAGGACATTTCTGCCCAGCTTTTTAAGAGGTGCAACAGCGCACTCGTACGACAGTGTAGGTGAAAGTTTAGAAAACACTAACACATTTGATGAGTTAGCCGCTGCTTTAAAGGGTGCTTTTGTCAAGGTAGGCGTAGTAGATGATTTAAAAAGCTGACTACAAAATCGGCTGCAAGGTGAACAAGAGAGCACCGAATAATATATGTACGATGTGTTACACTTACGTAGAAAGATTAACCCTGACATGCTTGAGAATAACAAGGAGCAGGGAAACTAATTAGGACGAGACAGGCGAGAGGGAATGTTTCGTCTAGGTTTAATGAGGTAACCCTCTCAATGAATTTGGGAATTACTGGTACACAAATCACTTTGTTTGGAAAAACAGTAAATGTAGTAATTGAAAGTGGTGCAGCAGTGTCCTTAATTGCTGATAGGTTGGTACCAATGAATGTTTGGCAGGAAGCTGAACCTATACTCTATTCTGGCATAAATGAACAGAACTCACAAAAATGGTAAATTTGAAAATACCTTTAGGAATCAGTATATACACTCATCATATAGAGATCGTTTCAGCCCCTATAAATAGTATGATTTTTAGGATGTGACTTTTTTTTGAAGTACACAGCTCAAGTAGATTTTGCTAGACAAGGTGGTCCTAAGTTAACTTTGCTAAGACCTAAATTTAGTATGACAAATCAGGTAATAGGTATTAGAGAATTACAAAAAAGATCAAACAAAAAAACACAAATGCCAATAGAAATTGCTTCAGAACCAGACAAATGGATACCACCACAAAATATCAGTTTAGTCAATGATAGGGCAGATGTAGGCTGTGTTGTGGTTAAAGACTTTGTAAAACTAGCTCCTCGGATGTATCAACAGGTAGAAATTAATATAACAGGAGATGAATTAAAGGCAACAGATCAGGAAGTTTTATTAGAACTGTTTGAAGATATCTACGATAAACAGTCAGTGTTAGTAGTTTAGTTGTGAAGGACAAAACTGATAAGATTTGGGTTACTAATACCGCCAATTACGAAGTTACGCTGCCCAGCAACATGAAATTAGGTACCTTACGTCAATGCGGCAGAATAAATTAGAGAAATTTAAATCCAGATTTTACCCTAAATATTAATGGTCCTGACCAGAAAATTGTTGATGAAAAGCATTTTAAAATTAACCCACAGTTATTACCTGAACAAAAAACTAAATTATTAAATTTGTTGACAAAGTATAAACAGTGTTTTAGTTGACAACCAGAGCAGATTGGTAGGACAAAAGAGGAGATAGTAACCTTGGATACAGGAGATCACTCTATCAAAGAGTGTACCATCCTACACCCTTTAACTTTTTTTTGTATCCATTAACCTTATCGATATTCTTATGTTTTCTTTGTGCTGTCTATAGGTATTGTGTAAACTTGATAATGTGGGTGGGATATAACAATTGAAAGGGAATTTGTTGATGTTGTATGTTTAATGTAGAGATGCCCCATCTTTCCTTCGGGATTTTGTATTGATTTGCGGTAACTGAATATGTTGTTAACTTTGTGAAGTTGATACTTGTGCCACACCTGGTTGTTGAGCACTATGATGACCTGGAGACTCGATCGGCCACAATATAGTGATGATCATCCAATACCATCTTTTCGTGCCGGATCTCCTAGAAGTTATGCAAGCTCTTCAAGGCAGACGTTGCACCGAATCATTAAGTTTGTTGTCTTTAATTTTTTTTGGCTTTTGTACACTCACAGCCTTAAAGACATTACATGGATCGTACAAGAAAATACAAAAGACACTGATTTATCCAAAAGTGATGTGAGAGAGTTCCCAGCTTAGAGACTTTTTAATTATTTTCTTTGTAATCGCCCAAGAACGTAATAAGAGTGTAAGATAATGTTTTTTCTTTATGCAATATACAGGGTAGAGCTTGATGAACTTAAAATGGCAATTTGTGGCCCTATTTTATTTAATTCTGAAATTTTAACTAAGGGTCAAGCCAGGGTTAAATTCAGACAAGAACAAATGTAAATCAAGATATAAAAACCAAAAAATATATATATATTATTGTAAAAACCTAGACCCATCTAATAAAAAGTACAATTTGTGAGGTCACAAATTGTCATTAGCCGAGGAATTAATGTTACGGGGTTTTATGTCAATTAGCTTGTTTTTGTGGAATTTATGTTTTTTTTTTTACGGAGGTTTTGCTTTTTATTCTGACTTATAAACTTTTCAATGTCGTGTTGGTGTATTAACTTTACTTTCATTTGAATGAAATAATTGTTATACTGGGTAAGGTTTTATCTCAGTTGGCTTTCATGAGAGAGGCAGACAGGCAGCGCAAGTAGTTTCCGCTGAGAAGTGAGCTAGGCTCACGGAGCGTACGCCAGTGAACCGCGGGACGAGGCAGTATTTGTTATCGGAGGCTGTAGCAATAACAAGGCGTGGGGTGCTGAGACCGCATCCGGAGTTGGTTATCGTGAGGCGAGTGCGTGAACAGCGGGCTTCGAGCCGTAGAGACGAGCTGACACTAGAAGACGATAGGGTATCTTACCCGGCCGTGGGATGTGATGAGTCGCGTGGACGAGATAAAGAATAGTTAGGGCTTAGCGCGGGGAACGGGGAAGATTTTCCAAGTACAGAGTGCTGACTGACTGCAGACAGTGCATGTACCCTGTACTCAGGGCGGAAAAAAGTAAAGGCGAATGAGCGTTGAGGACGAAGGTAGCACAGGCAGGGCTTAAAGGCGGAGATGCCCAAAGTAATAAATTGGTTCGGAAGTTGTTGTGTTGGACGCGGTGAGCGAGAGTCATTATTGTGAGTGTTGTGATGGCTGCGATGAGCGACGGGCGTGTTTCATAGAGGTAGCCGAGTTTTGGTGTTCAAGGATCAGCCCGGAGGAGGCTGGTAGGTTGGATTTCTATATGAGATGAGTATTAACGTTGGTGTTAGTTAGTCAATAAGACGTTTGGCTGGTTTTTAGGTAGAAGTAGTGAGAGGTAGACGTTGACAGCGGGAGAATGTAACACGAGCGGTAGTGCTGTGCTTGAAATTCGGAAGTGTTGACAGGTTAGTTGATAAACATGTTGAAGAATGTAGTACACAGTAACTGCGCAAGGAGAGGTGGCAGGCTTAAGATGTTGCTAGCTCTAACCTAAAATATTCTGCCAGAAGGCGCGACAAGTTGTTTCTTTTTAAATTTCGTTAAAGGTTAATTGCTTTAATTGTAACTTGTTGTTCGGTAACTATGTCTTGTTAAACTTTTTGTTTGCCTTCGGTTCAGTTATTTCATTGATTGTAACTTAAGTATACCAAGTATACCATGGTAACCCTTAAGATTCGGTGTTGTTTCGTATAGATGATAGAGAAGTATGTTTTGTTTGTGAAGTAAAAGAGACGTGGTAGTTTTGGCCGGTCTGTATGTTTGTATCTTGTGACCTGAGAGATTTCTAGTTTACTGTAATGTCGTGGTGTTGTTGTTCCTCAGCAGGAGAACAGATATATTTTTTTGAAACTTAAAGGCGGGTTCACGAGCTCTACTTCTGTTTGTTTTTAAAGAGAGATAATTATAAAATTTCAGTTTGACAATTCAAGCTTTGATGCTGTTCTCTAGATGGCATCAAATCTTTTGACGCTGTTTTATTTAAGACAGTGTGAGGCCGAGATCTTAATATTTCTTTCTTTCTTTCTTTCTTTGCTATTGTTTGATTATTATGGTAAAGTAGTAATCGCGCCGTCATGTTAATTGGAATTCATTATTTGATTTTTATCATTTTTTTTACTGTTTGATTGTTTGTGTGTTCTCTTTAAAGTTTTTTGAGGTAAATAAACAAAAGTTGTTCTCGACAACTTGTTTTTTTGTTAAGATATTGTCCCTGCTGTCAACTATAGTAGTAATTGTTTTGAATAGGTTAGTACAATAACTCTATTATGAATAATTTATTTTCTTAACGCTACAGACGTAGTTTATATAGGACCCATAGATTTTAAGGTTATGTTTACATGCGAAGAGACACTACACACATAGCCGCACTAATCCATCACAGTAACGATTTTCAGTACACCTCTTAATAATTTTTCTTATGAATATTTGCCATTTGATTTAATTTCTGAGCTACGTCTTTTAATTTACAAGGTTGTATTTAGCTTTATTTACCCCTTTTTATGAGTTGCTGTTGTTTGTTTACGTTTGATAAACCCCTCCTCCCATTCTTGTTTAACGTTGTTGTTTTGATGTGGATGTTTGGTATGGGTTTTAATTTTAGATTCTCTTTTATTTTTGTGGATGAGCCCATGGTGTTTAGAGTTTAATTAAGAGTGAAGCAGATAGCTTGTCCCCCTATAAGAGTTGCTCTGCTCACTGTTTGTAGCTATAGAGGTTATGGCCACTTGCTGAAGGATTTATGCACCCATGTGAGTTGGTGTGTGATAGTAGTCATACTACAGACAAATTTATTTGTGTTGTTGACATAAGACTTGATGTTTGGCTAGCCATAGTTGGTAGCCCTGGCAATTTTTACATCTAGTCGTTGTGGATATACAGTAGATAGTTGCTCATACCTAACCTATGGGTACACTATTTATATGTTTACTTGTGGTACCTGTTAACATCCACTCTAATATTTATACATTTTTATACACATTAACTCTTTTTAACACTTTGAACATTTTCACTTTACAATAATCTGATGATCATCAGGCATTAGGTGGAGCCTGACTATCATTCTTACACAGTACTGCAATAACACTTACACATTTTATTTAATAATTATTATACTTTTCCTACATAATTATATATTTTCTTTATAAACTTTCTTACACAATTCACAGTTATTATTATTGTTATTTACTAGGTTTATTTAAATTTCACACTTTTACATTTGGTGGAGTCACCGGCCACAGTAACCCGCCTAGCTAATTTAAATTTCCTATATACTTCCCTTATTTCACCACCTTTTTACATTTGGTGTCGTCGCCGAATAATGGTGACTAGTTGTTTGTGGCAACTTCCCTTTATTACAGTAGCATGTTAAATTTTCCCTAGATCCCTATAATTATTTTTTTTTCCACTTTTTACAATATGAAGTATGGCACTTATGTAATCTGTATTAACTGTAATTCCAACTTCTTTTAAGTGTCGCAGAAATACATTTTAATAACAAATACTTACATTATACTAAATAACTAGTTTTCAAAGTTATTGGAACAAAATAATGTCATTTTCAAAGCCCCGACTTAATTTATTAAATTTGACAATATGGCTATTCTATGCCGCCGAGTCATACACTATGATTAAAAAAGTTTTTTTTTTTCCAGAATAATGATTATACTTTACGTAAAATTTTTAAAATACTCATTAATGCTTATTATTTATTTGTGGAGCATTTCCACTATAATTCTGCTTACTTGTGATATTTAACACAGTTTTGTAATATAATTTGAGGGTTGGAAAGTTACCTTGTAGTAATGTTTGACTATTACTACTTTTGGTGGCTAGTTTGAAGAATGGTTGTATGATATTTTATGCCCTTTAATAATATATTTTCATGGGTCTAGCCTAAGGATAAGAATGTATTTAACACCACCAAAATGCAATACTGTAAATGCAGTACAGTAGATAGGTCAGCCAGTCAAACAAGAAAAGGACCGAGCGGTAGGACCTAAAGGTATTTATTTTGAAGTGAATGTCAAGTAAAAAAGAGGATGCCGCTTTAGGCCATTTTGACCAGATAAGTACCAATGAAGACCAGTATTTGCCACCCGAATTTAAGTACATTTACTTCAATTTGTGTCATTTTGGACAAATGTAAAATGTTAACCAGTGTTTCAGGATTGAGCAGTTGAAAATTTTGTACAGTCAAATTTAATAATTTTTTGATTTAAAGGCTTAACTAAGGATAGGAAAACTCTGTAACCAGTGGTCCTGGGATTATATGTTTACAGGTTTGGGCAGTTGTGCAAAATAATTTTCCCGACAATTATTAATTTTTAATTCAACCATGAGAACATTTTGAAATATTTTTCTGATTTGATGATTACTTGGAAATATTGGATTTAACTTTGGAACACTACAGTCTTAAGGAAATTCAAGATCTTATAATACTGGATGGTTTTACACGTTATGTTTTGGATTTTGGATTTCAGTCAGTTTCCTCTCTACGTATCAGAGCTCTCAAAGTGCTAGTTGTATTTCATTTAAAACCAGAGTTACTATATTATTTGTCGCAGCAGTCACAGTCTACACACCTAACCGTTCTTATACACTGGACTTCCATCTTCATCACATATACACAACACATACACAACTTTACACTGAGTGAGTGTAAGTAAATACATTGTATTAAATCTCACAAGCCAGATCAAGGGGGGTATATGCCCCAGGCAGTATGTCTCACCGGTGGAAAATCTGGCTCGACCCTGTTTTAAAGTTAGATAAGTTAGTTCAAGGAAAAATGCGAGAAAATAAAACAAATCTGGTCGGTATCATGGTAAAGTGCAGTGCACGCAACAATGCAAGGTATTGTTACAAGTTGCGGGCTAGGTACGTTTGGGGATGGAGGTCTTTGATAAAGAAAATAAAGCTAATCTAGTTTATTTACAACTGTATATACAAAAAAAAATAACCTATGTCTTTAATGATTTATATAGTAAATGTCAAACAGAACAAATTACTACTATTTACATAAAGGATAAAAAAAAAACATCTAAATAAGTTTTCTGTATATGGAAAGGTTACTAGTCACTCACAGTGGTGGACCCAATGAAATAATACCGAAGAATCTTTCTGGCCTAGAAACACCTTCTTCCTACTACTTGCTGCGGTCCCACTCGTTGAACACCCTCGAAAAGTCGTCGCAATCCAATACTTGTCACTATCACTTGAGATCGCACCAGGCACCTGCAAGCCAAAACTCTCTCGCTCCTGCTGCAGCTCCCCCTTATATACCTAACCTCCTTCTCGAATTGTCTCGGCAGGTCTCTGTTCTCCAACTGCCTAGAAAGGTACCGCTTCAAAGTCAAGAACCACCCAGAGAGATAAAGAGGGAACAGGAACATTCCAGATCACAATATTTCCCTCGGTTACCCAATATTGGGTGCAGGTGGTTATCATGGAGTAATACAATCCATACAGCACCCGAGGAGGACTTTTAGCGCTGCCATCACTGTATTATATTTCGCCGCCCTGCCCGACAGCCACAGCGCCGAGGAGTGAGTGGGAAGGGGGGTTCTAGCTACGCCGCCACAGTATCAAACTACATCGCACAGCCAGACAGTCGCGGCTCGCAGCACTGCCCCCTCCTCAAGTCAGTTCCTCCTGAGCATACACAAAAAATTCTGGTCCATCATAGAGAGCCATTCTGTCAATATGCACAACCTTGGGTTTTCTTGTCCGAGAGCCCTTGCGAACTATCTAGAAGACCACATCATTTATCCTCTTGCCAATCTGGTAAAGGCCTTCCCAGCATTTCTGAAGTTTCGGACAGTATCCTTTCCATCGTTGTGGGTTATACTGCCACACCAGCTGTCCTTCTTGAAATGTCTTTTCAGGTCCCCTCCGATCATACCTCGTTTTCATCCGGTCGGTTATGACTCTTAAATGTTGCCGAGCGAAGTCATGGACTGTGCTCAATTTGTGACGCAGTTCGTCAGCATACGCCATCGGTGAAGCAGGCTGTTTGTTCTTCATCTGCTGGCCTCCCAAATAGTAGATCACTTGGAAGACGAAGCTCTCGCCCTAACAGCATCTTCGAAGGTGTTACCCTTAAGGCTTCATGGACAGCTGACCAATATGCAAGGAGAAACAGGGGCAACCTTGGAGTCCCAGTCCTTTTGATTGTCGGCTACAAAATGGTCAGATACTGTTCTAAGGTACGATTTAACCGCTCGACCATCCCATCCGACTGAGGATGCAAAGGAGATGTCCGTGTCTTCTTCATTCCCAAAAATTTGGTCACTTCCTGGAATAACTTGGCTTCAAAGTTACGGCCCTGGTCGGAGTGAAGTTCGAGTGGCACTCCAAACCTTGAGAATACATGCTCCACTAAAGCATCGGCCACTGTGCTAGCTCTTGGTTAGGTATTGGTATGACTTCAGGCCACTTGGTGAAGTAGTCTTGCACCACCAATAGGTGGCAAGGGACCCAAAATATCAACTGCCATCTTCTCGAACGGGGCTCCGACAATGTACTTCTGAAGATGACCATGCCCTCTAGTTCTTGGTCCCTTTCTTGCTATACAAGCATCACATGTTCAGCACCACCTCTCGACATCATTCCTGCAATGTAGCCAATAGTATCACAATCTAACTATGTTGAGAGTCTTATTAACTCCAAAATATCCTCTAGCTGCTGAACTGTGAAGTTCCTTCAGCACCTCTGGAACTCTAATTTCTGGGAGTACCAGCTGTAGGTGTGTTACTTTCCCGTCTGCACTTTCCCAGTTCCGGTACAGGACACCATTTCTCAGAGATAGAGAATCCCATTGTACCCAGTATGCCTTAGTTGAAGTACTTTGATCAGATAAATCTGCCCACTCTTGGCACTGGCCTTTTTCCATCCATTCTAGTATTGGTCCAAGAGCAGGGTCCTTTCTCTGATCTTCGCCAATCTTTTCATAGGTCCAGGGAGAAGGTTCATTGCCAGTTGTGAACTCTTGGATTCTTGTTATCCGAGCAGTTTGTGTCTTCCCAGCCTTCCCTTCTTGGCGATCACAATGAAAGCACATTGGCTCGCATGTCCTCCAGGACAGTGCATAGCATTGTTGTGTAAGCGCTCAGGTCTGTGCTGTATTTCAAGATCGTACTCTTGAAGGTACTGCATCCACCTAGCTATCTGTCCTTCTGGGTTTTTTAAGTTCAGTAACCAACATAATGGTGCATGATCTGTTCGTAGAATAAAATGCCTTCCATATAAGTAACGGTGAAAATGTGAAATGATCTTGACCATTGCCAGGAGCTCCCTGCGAGTTACACAGTAATTTCTTTCAGGCTTATGTAACACTTTGCTGAAATACTCTAATGGCCTCTCTTTTCCATCCCGGATCTGTGACAACACAGCACCAATCCCCACATCGCTCGTATCAGTGTCTAAAATGAACTGTCCATCACTACTAGGATAACCTAGGACAGGAGTTAAAACCAAAATCACAATCGGGGGTCCAGAAAAATTTTCTTTTAGTCTCAATCAATTCATGTAATGGCTTTGCTTTTGTGGCGAACCCATGCACAAAATGCCGATAGTAAGCACACAGCTCAAGGAAACTCCTTACTTGAGTCCGATCAGTTGGATGTGGCCAATCTCTAAATGCTTTAGTCTTCTCTGGATCTGTTTCTATCCCTTCAGCCGACACTACATGTCCGAAAAATTTCACTTACCATTGGAACAAATTACACTTTTTGAGTACTAGCTTCAAATTAGCTGCTGTTATCCTCTGGAGCACTGAATCAAGACGTGTCAGGTGTTCATCAAATGTCTTCCCTGTAACCACAATGTCATCTAAATAAACCTGACAAATATCTTTCTATAAATAGTTCAAATGATGCTGGAGCATTGCACAGTTCAAAAGGCATGACCTTGAATTGCTAAGTTCCTTTCCCTTGTACAGAAAAGGCAGTCTTCTCTCTATCTTTCGGGGCCACTTCACATTGCCAGTAACCGCTTTTCATGTCCAAGGTTGAGAACCACTGGGATTCAGTCAGGCTATGCAGTGTGTCATCTATCCAAGGTAGTGTCTTTCCTGGTCACATTATTCAGCCGCCGGTAATCTACAAAAAATCTTGTTGAGCCATCTTTCTTCTTAACTAACACAACCGGACATGACCAGGGGCTGTTCGATGGCTCTATCACATCAAGATTCTTCACTTCCTTCAGAATGTCATCAACAACCTCATGTGAAGCAAGAGGTAGACATCTAGGTGGTTGCTTGATAGGTCTAGCGTCACCTGTATCAATATGGTGACATGCCACAGATGTCCTACCAGGATCATGTGAACCACATGAAAAAGCATTTTGATTCTTTATTAAGAGTTCTGCAACAGCATTCTCTTGTCTCCAGTTCAGGTTTTCATTTGTCCTCTTCAGAAGTTCTGTAAGTGGTTCTGGCTGAGTATGCTTCACAAGATCCCCCCTTAACACCTTAGACTCAGTGGTGTTTATCTGGAAAACCTGCTTACACAAGCCAATCGTTGCCCCCTCCTCAAGACGAATTGCCTTGTCAGTCAAGTTCATCATTCTAACAGGGAAATTATTTGATCTTGATGAAACCAAAGTCTTGGCTATAAGTACTCCATCAGGGTGGTTACTCCCTCTTCTCATAGGCTCGATTAATCCCAAGCACCTTACAAACTGTCCTATACAGCGCCTTGGTATCACAATTTCGCTAGAAGCGGGCAACACAGTGGCCTGACAACAAACTACAGGGCAGCTGACTGGTGACGATAATTCTGGTCGTGGTGTCAGTACCAACTCTGTTTCACCTACCTTCAAGACCCCCAGTCGAGTGTCAATGCAGCATCCTAGTTTTCGCAGAACATCTAGTCCCAGTAAACATGCATCCACAATATCCGCTATGTAGACTTCATGATCTAACTCTAGTTCACCCAATTTTAGTTGCACACACTTCTTCCCTTTCACTGGTGTTGTCTCATCAGTTACAGTGGTTAACATGCACACTCCACTACTTTGTTCACGTGATTGCTTGGGGAAAGGCCCAATGATGTCTGGCCTGACAACTGTAATGATCGCCCCTGTATCTACAACCATCTGACAGGGTACATCATCCAGGCTGCCCTCTACCAGCAATGCATCAATTTTCTGTTTCACCGAACGTACTCGAAGGAATTTTGGGGCATTACCTCCATCAATCACAGACCTTCGCACCTCAAGACCGGTTTTTACATGTTTCCCCGAATTTTGAACTAATTGGTTGGTCTCACCTGGCTCTCGGTCCTGGTTTCTTCGCTGATACTGTCGGCACTGGGCTCTCAAGTGTCCAGGTCGTCCACTCTCCCAGCACTCTGGCCGCTTTCCTGGTCGAGGGTGGTGCTCCAAAGCACCAACTCTGCTAGAAATGATGCTGATTGCTGTCTTCATTTCCTTCAGGGTATTCTCGGTGCTGTTCCCCTCTTCATCACTTGTAACTTTCGCTGCTCGCACCACACGCCGAATTGCTGGCACCTGCCTTGCTGACTAGACTTCCATCGCATGCGCTAGAGCATCTCGCATGGAACGAGGCGCTGTCAGGCGTAGTGCTTGTCGCACCTCCAAGTCTGCAATGGCATCAAAAAATTAACCCAATAGCAAGCACATCTCGAGCCTCCTCTGGACACCCCTCAAGTGACAGATGGGCTAGTCTCACAATGTCTTGCCAAAGTTCCTGAAGTGACTACCCAGGTCGCTGGCTACGGCTTCGAAGTTGGGCATGGTGGGCATGTCGTAAATAGCGGTCCCCGAAGCGCAGCTCCAAAGCAGAGACTAAAGTAGAATACTCCAGGCGATGTCGTTCAGGCAAATATTGAAGTATACTGATTGCAGAGCCCCTCAACACTGCTGCTAGGTAGTAGGCACGTTGCTCTTCTGTCCAACCATTCAGGGTTGCAACAATCTCATATTGTTGGTAATATTCACGCCATGGGGTTTGGCCATCATAAGGGGCAGGCTTGATTGTAACCCCCTTTCCAATCCCAGGCATGGCAACCTCAGCTGTATTCATGTTCTGTGGTAGACCTACCGACGATCCTGACATCGCAGAGCACCTCCCGTCGTTAACCTGATGTCTCAGCTCTGGCTTCTTCGAGCCACTATCCCGACACACCGATGGCTGACCACCTGCCTTTCGCTGTAGAAACTTCTCCCATTCCGTCATTAAGATACTCACCATTTTCTGCAGGTCGTCTTTCACACTTCCTATTTTCTTTTCGACATTTTCATTAACACTGTCAATTCTATGGTTCACCAATTCAGTGACATTGTCAATTTTTAGGTCCACCATTTGAGAAACACTTTCAATTTTCTTGTCCACTTACTCTATTTTAGTGTGCACTAGCTCACTAATTCCCTCTATCTTCTTGTCAACATTCTCATTAACACTGTCTATTTTCTTGTCTACATTCTCATTAACACTGTCTATTTTTTTATCTACATTCTCATTAACACAGTCAATTTTTGTATTTACACCACTTATTTGGTTAGCCATTTGGCTACTCAGCCCCTCTATTAGTGCTCGCAAACCCTCTAACTCACTAGCCATTTTTCTTGAAAACATAAACTTATAACCTAAAATTTTTTACCTAGTAAAATTAACAAATTTGATTAAATATCTAACCATCTACACTTAATTTTAACATAATTTAAAACATTTGATTAAATTTTAAATAATTGCCTCCATCCCACTTATGACACCAGTGTTACAAGTTGCGGGCTAGGTACATTTGGGGATGGAGGTCTTTGATAAAGAAAATAAAGCTAGCTTAGTTTATTTACAACTGTATAAACAAAAACATAACCTATGTTTTTAATGATTTGTACAGCAACAGAACAAATTACTACTATTTACATAAATGATAAAAAAATACATCTACACATCTTCTCTGTACATGGAGAGGTTACTAGTCACTCACAATCGTGGACCCAATGAAATAATACCGAAGAATCTTTCAGGCCTAGAAACACCTTCCTGCTACTTGCTGCGGTCCCACTCGCTGGACACCCTCAAACAGTCGTCGCAATCCAATACTTGTCACTATCACTTGAGATCGCACCAGGCACCTGCAGCCACAAAATTCTCTCGCTCCTGCTGCAGCTCCCCCTTATATACCCCACCTCCTACTTCTCAAATTATCTCGGCAGGTCTCTGTTCTCCAACAGCCTAGAAAGGTGCCGCTTCAAAGTCAAGCACCACCCCGAGAGATAAAGAGGGAACAGGAACATTCCAGATCACAATATTTCCCTCGGTTACCCAATATTGGGTGCAGGTGGTTATCATGGAGTAATACAATCCATGCAGCACCCGAGGAGGTCTTTTAGCGCTGCCGTCACTGTATTGTATTTCGCCGCCCTGCCTGACAGCCACCGCGCCGAGGAGTGGGTGGGAAGGGAGTGTCCTAGCTCCGCCACCACAGTATCGTACTACACCGCACAGCCAGACAGTCGCTACTCGCAACAGTATTAAGCAACAGTACTTCCATGTGTGAATAGTAATTAAATTTAATAATACATAAACTAATATACAAACAAAGTGTAATTGTAAAGATGGCGGTGGCCTCGCCGAAGAAATCTGTAAGTGTGAATGAGTCATATTTTGTGTCGAAAAGCCGGAAGCAGATGAGAGAGTGACTGCCTTCTTTGTAGAGGGGCCATAGCTGCATTTGTGTGTGTGACAAATGTACATAAAAGACCAGTGACTCTGGTGTTACCGCGCTTATATAACAGAATGACACTGGCAACGATGCCATCTATACCAATTTCTAGCACCACAGCATACACGTCAATAGTACCAGTTTTTGTGACAAATATACCAGGATTTCCGAGTGTGATTACTCCTTCAGGTCGATTATGGATCTGATTTTGGCCCGCCTTAACTCGAACATGACGTTGGGAAGAAGTCAAACGATAAAATGTGACCACAGATGAATTAAGACGTGTCAAAATTGTGGCGACATAGACTTGACTAAGGCACCCAAAAACAGGACTGAGTTAAGATGTTGCATCATTAGTGTGACGCATCCTGCGTCTGCTGTTGTTTGTTGTCTATTGATATTAAGTCCCTGTTCGGGTGCCAAAATGATGTAACGCAGCTGCGTCCATTTGTGTGTATCTGTTGTTCCTGTTCGTTGGCACTTAAGATGTGACGTGGCTGCGTCAGTTGTTGTTTGTTGTTATCACTGTAGTGGGCGTTGAGGTTATGTGGCTTGGCGTGCTCCGGATAGCTCAGTTTAAGTTATTTTCAGGGTTAAACAACCATCGTGATTTCACCAATGAAAACTCACTCAGCCAATTGTTGATTTATTTTTACTATAACTTTGACAGACGTTTGGATTCGTTAAGTTCCTTACTAAAAGTTGGTTCTCCACCAAACACAAATAAATCCGTCAGTTGTCTGGCGTTACCATGTCCGACTGACTTAACAAACAAAAACAAAGTAATTATGAAATAGCAAAAAAAAAAACCACTGCAGACCCCTACTCGACAATTACTACTGCAACACGACCAACACTGACCACCGCCCGAGACTGACTGACAACTTACGCGCGACCGCCTCGGGCCAGCGCCCAGCACTTACTCGACCACAGCGGGCCACTGCCAGAGATTGACTGCCTTACAACTCGCGACTGACTCGGGCCAGCGCCCGGCACCAACTGCTCCGTCACGACAACGGACATGGTAACAAATAGCATACCTCGGCTGAGTGATACAACAATATCCAAAATTGATCAAATCCAGCAAATTTACACTTAAAACATGAACAAAGCATTCCAAGATCTGAATTTATTGTTTTTACATCGAAATAGAAGTTATTTATCCACACAATTATAATAATTGCGGACAAAAGGTGCGCAACAGCGGAACTACATACTTTCGCGGCGCAATACCCGAAGCAACCCCCTGTGATGGCTGACTTACGTGCGTCAACAACCTAAGTCATGGAGAAAATTCCATGAAGCAAGTGATCAACCACAAAGTCGGCGCCATAAATCCTACAGCCTGGAGAAGCTTGCAACACAAGAAGTTACTCAATTCCCCAGGGAAAATTTAATAATATGCTCAAACTGCCAAAACTCAAAAATTTGTTAAAATACAAGAAAAAGTTATATCAACAAAAATAATTAAAATTTTACTGTGGTCAATTTGAAACCAAACAAGCCAGGAAAATAAAAAACCGACTCAACTTTAAAATTCCCGACGGTATTTTAATACTTAAATTTTGAAAGGATGAATTTAAATTAACATGTCCCCAATTACTAGGTTATGGAATCCTGTTGTATCAGCCTGAACACCTGACGTACTCATACTGAAAACGGCATATAGCCTGTTATGAAAGATTTACATTTTAATTTAAATAAGAAAACAAAATTACTTTATAAAGATTTAACCAAGATGGGGAAGTGGCTGAACACTTCACAACCCCCCCAAAGATGTAGTGTCTGTCAAGAGGAAAGTTACTTTCAGCCCCCCCCCCCTCCCTTTTTTTTTCCAACCTATGAATAATACTAACATCTGAAAAGCGAAAAAATAAATAAATAGTTGGTGAGGTCATTAATGTTCGAAGTTGTTAAAATAATTTGGAATTACTTCTGTGAAGTAAGATATTTTAGACTTTATTGTAATAATATGATGCCTCCCTGTTTATTCCATGACACAGAACTGCTTCACATAATCTAAACTGGATGCTTAGCAGCCGACCCAACATACAAAAATAAGTTTTGTGTACACTGTTGACTGCTACAGTGTGGCTGCCAGCAAAGCACATACACTTTTGTTTGTTAATTTTTCCTTGTCCATTCAGCCGCAATACAAGCAGGTCGATTATGGATCTTTTAGAGCATGACGTCTTAGTTGAAACGTGTCGTTCGTAAGTCAGGCTTCTTAAAACTCTGGGAAAATTTTGATTATGTTTCTGTCGGTCATAACAGTTCTGCGTTACACAAGGCGTCTTAAGTAATACGATTGAAAAACACATGTTGGTGTTTCTATGCTCGGTTGTCACCACAATTACGTACTCACCCACCAATCAAGAAAAAGAGGCTTCATTTGTCACCGTTGCAAGCTCATTGCTCATGGTTGTTTATAAACATCAAGTTTTTACAGTAACCATACCCTAAATTACTTTTTGACAGAAAAGCAAGGTCAATTATTATTTGCCGAAATTTATTTGTTATTTATTCTTTAATACATGTAAATAGAAATTGTTGGCTAATACGTAACCAAAGTTTGTTTTTCGTGCATCATGCGAGCTTATGTAATTAGGTCTATGCATTCAAAACAACTTACCGACAAGTTCAAAATTATTAGGCATGATTCTTTTAACGTTGCGAATAAAATTCTGAAATTGTGTAGTCTTAAGAAATAAAATATATGCATGTGCACTGAAGCAATACTTCGTAGGCCTACTTCGTTAAAACAAGTAAAATAATTGTTAACCTCTTACATGGTAACTGTGAAATGTGATGCAGCCCAATATATTTCTGTAGTCTTAGCGTTTTCCGGTAAGTTTATATACAAAATTACTTATGCCAAAGCTCAGAAATTACTTGTATAAATAACTGTAAGTTCATTTTAATTTTCACTCCTACAACACAAGAATTAAAAAAAATTTACATTTTCCTAGTAATTCATTAAAACAATTTCAAAAAGGGCAGTCCATATAGTACAAATGATAAAACATGTTTAAAACATTTTTGTTATCTAACTGTTTTTATTCTGTGGATGAATTTATACATTTTAAATAAAAATACAATGTGAATTTTTAAAATTTTATAGTACAGTTTATACTATTGTATTTACATTTATTTACTTATATTACGGTAATTTGTAATTGTTTTTTATTAAACCTATATTTTTATCTTGTTTTTGTGATTGACCATGTACTATAGCAGAATGGTGCTAATCTGAATTGTGATGTATTGTTCATCTGTATTAATGTTTGTGTGGTGTATTTTAATGTGTTTATAATTTTATACTGATATATTGTATATATGACTTGTTCTATATACCCAGCAATTTATTAGCTGGCATGGGATCCATGGAACGTAAACATAAATAAATAAATAAATAAACTAATGTGAAATGTTCAGCCACTTCCACATCTTGGTTAAATCTTTGTAAAGTAATTTTGTTTTCTTATTTAAATTTAAATGCAAATCTTTCATAACAGGCTATATGACGTTTTCAGTATGAGTACGTCAGGTGTTCGGGATGATACAACAGGATTCCATAACCTAGTAATTGGGGACATGTTAATTTTAATTCATCCTTTCAAAATTTAAGTATTAAAATACCATCGGGAATTTTAAAGTTGAGTCGTTTGTTTATTTTCCTGGCTTGTTTGGTTTCAAATTGACCACAGTGAAATTTTAATTATTTTTGTTGATATAACTTTTTCTTGTATTTTAACAAATTTTTGAGATTTGGCAGTTTGAGCATATTATTAAATTTTCCCTGGGGAATTGAGTAACTTCTTGTGTTGCAAGCTTCTCCAGGCTGTAGGATTTATGGCGCCGACGTTGTGGTTGATCACTTGCTTCATGGAATTTTCTCCATGACTTAGGTTGTTGACGCACGTAAGTCAGCCATCACAGGGGGTTGCTTCGGGTATTGCGCCGCGAAAGTATGTAGTTCCGCTGTTGCGCACCTTTTGTCCGCAATTATTATATTTGTGTGGATAAATAATTTCTATTTCGATGTAAAAACAATAAATTCAGATCTTGGAATGCTTTGTTCATGTTTTAAGTGTAAATTTGCTGGATTTGATCAATTTTGGATATTGTTGTATCACTCAGCCGAGGTATGCTATTTGTTACCATGTCCGTTGCCGTGAGGGAGCAGTTGGTGCCGGGCGCTGGCCCGAGTCAGTCGCGAGTTGTAAGGCAGTCAATCTCGGGCAGTGGCCCGCTGTGGTCGAGTTGGTGCTTGGCGCTGGCCCGAGGCGGTCGCGAGTAAGTTGTCAGTCAATCTCGGGCGGTGGCCCGTGTTGGTCATGTTGGTGCCCCCCCTTCCCACTCACTCCTCGGCGCCGTGGCTGTCGGGCACGGCGGCGAAATACAATACAGTGACGGAAGCGCTAAAAGACCTCCTCGGGTGCTGTATGGATTGTATTACTCCATGATAACCACCTGCACCCAATATTGGGTAACCAAGGGAAATATCGTGATCTGGAATGTTCCTGTTCCCTCTTTATCTCTATGGGTGGTGCTTGACTTTGAAGCGGCACCTTTCTAGGCTGTTAGAGAACAGAGACCTGCCGAGATAATTCGAGAAGAAGGAGGTGGGGTATATAAGGGGGAGCTGCAGCAGGAGCGAGAGAGTTTTGGCTGCAGGTGCCTGGTGCGATCTCAAGTGATAGCGACAAGTATTGGATTGCGACGACTGTTTGAGGGTGTCCAGTGAGTGGGACCGCAGCAAGTAGTAGGAAGGTTTTTCTAGGCCAGAAAGATTCTTCGGTATTATTTCATTGGGTCTACCATTGTGAGTGACTAGTAACCTCTCCATATACAGAGAACTTGTGTAGATGTATTTTTTTATCATTTATGTAAATAGTAGTAATTTGTTCTGTTTGACATTTACTGTATAAATCATTAAAAACATGGGTTATAATTTTGTATATACAGTTGTAAATTGAGACAACTGAGACCCCTCTGTGACCAAATCATGGTCACAGAACCTGTTGGTGTTCCTGTAGACATATTAAACAGTATTAGCAAAAGACAAATATACCCCAAAATAAATACACAACACCAGAAAATGGATAACAAACAAAAGAAAAGCAGAGTGCGCAGCTTTTATCCTGTGAAACAACTGAGACCCCTCTGTGACCAAATCATGGTCACAGAAAAGCGACAGCAGTAACACTGGACGTAACACCACTCCCCTGGTCTTTTCCTTAGTTCTCCACACTATTAAACTAATAATGACCTAAGAAGTGTAAACAAAGCT
>PNEQ01056242.1:0-15428 GCA_003012365.1 Medauroidea extradentata
GGTATTCATTTCAGCTCCGACAACGGCCGAGGGCGGATGTATATTCACTGGTTCGAAAATGTCGACCGTGTAGTAGTAGCAGTCCCTGCATAGTACCGCAGATCAATGTTTTCAGTTAGTTGTGTTGGTATAGCTCAAGCAGCGCCACATGTTGTCCCTTCCCCCTCCCCTCGGTACGACCTTCGCCCAGGTTCCCAACACCACATTCCATCCCTTCCTTTTCCTTTCTTTTTGAGGCAAGGACAAAGAGCCTGACAGCTCAACTGACCCCCTCCTCTTTCACAAGCTCCGCCCAAGGGACGGTCGTCTGACATTGGGTTCTGCGCACATCGCTTTGACTGTTGTCCCTCTATACCTATAATATAGAAGAAACATGAATGTGTATTTTAGGGAGAGGTAAAGTCACGTCTTCGGTACCTTTCGAAAACCGATATGATGACCTATATATTTCAGAAAGACAGCATTACAGTTATAATATTTTTGGACACAAACAGTAATTGTATAAAGAAAGTGTGCTCTCACCATGATATTGTCAGTAATTTGTGTTAATGAATATTTATTAGAATGGCGAAAAAACCATAGTATTTGTCGTATGTACTGAATAAAATGCAATGTTTTATTGTTAAGTTTACTTCTTTCCATGTATTGCGATATGTTGCGGGAAAACGGCTCTATATAGTAAATCCCATTGTTGCCATCATAAACTGTGAAAATTCGGCTACCACTTGTGCTAAAACCATTACGTACGTAAAACAAACGACACATATAGGCCGTACGCATGTCATATAACACGGACAATTACAAACATGCCCCATTCTAATACTTCACGTACTTTCAGCGTTCCGTCTATTCATCTACTTACATATGTTTCGTGTTGCAGGTACATGGCCTCTGGAAACAGTTTTAAGAGTATTGCCTACAGCTACAGGATGGGTGATCGGACAGTCTCCAACATTGTCAATGAAGTATCAAAAGCCATATGGAAACATTTGTAACCTTTACATCTACCGGAACTTGCAGAAGAACTGTGGAAATCTATCGCGGAAGGTTTCAAACCAAAATGGCAATTACCACATTGTATAGACGCTATTGACGGCAAGCACGTTGTGATCAGAAAACCTGGTAGGTATGGATCCATATTCTTCAATTATAAACATACGTGTTCCATGGTGTTAATGGCCATCGTTGATTCTGACAAGGAATTTGTCATAATAGATGTTGGGTCAAAGGGACGATTCAGTGATGGGAATATTTTTGGTTCTAGCATTCTGGCAAAACGAATTATGAATCAAACTTGACATATTCCGGCTCCTGTCTTGCTACCTCCAATTGGAGATCCCGTATCTTATGTATTTGTAGGAGATGAAGAGTTTCCTTTGTCTGAGAATTTAATGAGACCATATCCAAGACGCAGTGTTACTGATAATTATGAACACAAAGTGTATAATTACAGACTCTCGCAAGCGCGCCAAACAGTCGAATGTACTTTCGGTATACTTGCCTCTCGTTTCAGAGTTTTCCGAGCTCTATTTGACATGTTGGTAGATAGTGTTGACTGTGTCGTCAAGACAGCTTGCGTCTTTCACAACTATTTAAAACATTTCCAAGTATTATATAATAATGAGGATACAGTTGAAGTGTTGGCCCAACATCAGCTACGTCCCTTGCAATTATGTAACAGTCGTAGTGCTGTGAAAGCTTTTGCTGTTAGACAGCATTTTACTGCTTACTTCAATTCAACAGGAATGCTACCATGGCAGAAACACAGTGTTTTACATGGAAAGTACCGAAGAAACTGCACATAATTGATATGGTTCATGAACTGTGTTTTAGCTTATTATTTGTATGTTGTTCAGATGTCTGTATGCACGAACTATACGTATAGAAATAATTTAACCTTTCCACCATACTCACCATTGTTCATTCCAATCTCCTTGGCTACTTCTTCCCATATTCGTCCTTTAATTTGGCTCGCATATAATCAGAATCACTTACATCGTATAACACGGTTCTGGTTCGCACCGCCTCAGTACGTTTTTCCTCCATTTTTAGCACTAGTCACTATGACCTGCCGCAGGAAACTGTGGCATAGCCACTGCGGTCCGCAGTGTCATGTGGCGCAGGAACTGAGACACGTCACACTGCGCTTCAGCGTGCGCGGGTACACGCTACTACTTGATATACAGAAACCTGCGGTGACTCACCCTGCGCCACCTCACCAACCTGCGTCTCATTTTACACCTGGCCTAAGTCTTAGATAATGTGACGTGTGCGACGAGTCACGTAGAGATTTAAAAAACGATGAAGCACTGTTCTAGTGCGGCAAGTTCTGTAAAATATGACTGCCGTGACGTTAGCGACAAGAGTACAGGTGTAGTTTCGCTACATGCAGTGGTCACATATCACATTACGACTTGTTTAGAATATGTACATGTATGCATTTATACTTTCATATGACCAAAACAATATATGGTTTGCTTTATATTACAAGTTCAAGTTATTCGGATATCAAATTAATTTTGTTTAAACAACATCAACTTCAAGCATTGTAATTAAGAATAAGTATAATATGAGCTGTAATTAAGAATAAGTATAATACGAGCTGTACTTAAGCACCCTGCCTACCAAGTCTTGGAAAATAGGATAACATGATTATATTTATACTTTTTAATACAAAGACTAAAATCGTGCATAATATTAGCAAGTTACATATTTTTTCCTTATCAGAACAGATACATTCCCTCGTTTATAATAACTACACTTCACATTAAATATGCACACGTCAATTAAATCAACGAATGATTTGCTTCTGTTTCAGAATAAATACGTGCGTATATCTTATAATCTCGGTTGAAACTGTGAATGGTGAGTCACGACTGATATGAATACAGTTTATTATATTGCGAATAAGTAAGTCTATCATTATTAATTACGTACATTATCATGAGTACATACACAAACATTAAACATAATACGTAACTTAAAGCAAGTAGAATAGCTTGGTGAAAAAAACAAAGTAACCAAAAAGCGAACAGGTTCGTAGGACGTAGCGTCGTTGACGAAAGCTGAAGGCGAAATGGGAAGAAAGCTGTTCACAATCGTATTTTATACTCTGTGCAGGCGGATTGATACATTCGAAAAGAGTTCGGCCACAGGTTCGCTGCAATTCTATTGGCTGATCCGAGAACCAGGTGACTTATGTTCGATATTTCTAGGGTCCCCCTCTAGATAGAATTGCTCGGAATTCTGCCGACACTGCAGTTCCCGTTTTCTCGGGACCTTCGTGCGAGGCTTGTGGCCGGTCAAAGTCCACTGCTGAGCGTCGAGTTTTTATTGCAACCCGACACGATGCTAGCTGACGCAAGTTGAAAGTACATGCAGGTCAAAGTCCACTGCTGTTCGTCGGGTTTTTTTATTGCATCTCAGCTCATAAGTACATCTGTTAAATTTTACACGAAAATACTTTTTTCTTTACTCAGTTATAATAAAGTCAAAATATTTTTTTACGTAATTATTTTCGTACTAGTCGGTATAGTGTCTACACATTAAACAGCTAAGCTATACTTGTTTTATAGTTGACACATTATTTTTTTATGCAAAGAAAGTATATATTTTATTATCTGCAAACAATGTGGGTGTATGTATAGTTACATACTGAACAGGGTACAAGACAAATAAATTACTTGCAGGCTGTACATAATAACTTACACTGTATAAATGACAGGAAAAAGACATAAAAATACGAGTAATACATTTTAACATGCGTCTATTTTGCCCATAAAACAGTACATAATTAATATTTTTTTTCATTTCGTTCAGTACACTGAGACACTTCACAAATACAGAGCACAATATCTGACGAATTTCTTTCTCATGTCCATCACACTGCTTTGCTGTAATATCACTAGTATAGTCTACAGCATTTTCACCGTCCACGCCGTTTACTGTAGCGTCAGATTTATTTACAGTACTGGGTGACATAGCTCGGCAGTGACATGTTTTTCTTCTACTGCAACTATTTGGTAAATTATCTCGCTCGTTACGATGAGGCACAGCGTTAGACTTTGGTGTTGCTCTGCGGCAACGGGGATCTCTGCGTCCGGTCGTAGGTTCGAGCCTCGGCTTCTTACTGGTTGCTGGGGCGAGCACCACAACATCAGGAGACTGAGTAATGGTTGTCTCGTTAGTCTGCTTCATGTTGCTACAGTTGGATACACAGGGGGTGGTGCATGTCAGAACCTGGATACAGTCGGGTGCATGGAAGGTAGTATAAGACTGGTAGTCATGCACCGGCTTGATGATCTGGTCCACACTACATGGCAGCTGTGTTTGAGGCGTCATGTGGAAGACTGTAGAAGCTGACAATCCCGGACAGTGTATTTGCATCTGCAATGCTTCGTAGCTAGTCGGGAAATGTGCAAATCGCCAGTGCTGCATGCCGCTGCCATCACAGTTCTCCGTATAGGTGTGTAGGTAGCCATCTTCGTCGAAATACTGTACTCCACACTACCATAATCAGGTATAGCAATCACATAAAGTGTTGCAGGGTTGAATGAAGCCATGTCGACAGTCCGACTTCCAGGTAGCAACTGAAAGATTGTGTCGATTCTTCCACACATTTATATTACATTTCAATCAGGCATACCAAATTAAAAGAAATTATAAGTAGTACACTCACTGCCTCAAGTCAAAGCACACCACTTGCTCATCAGCCGGGTATTGCGTGAAGAGCAGGTCCAGACACGCTCACACGTCTCGCAAGCGTGTTGTAATTTGTCGTCGTACAATGTTGCCAACTTTTGAAGCGAAGGACAGCCATACTTGGTCTGCACATCAATGATAGTTATGTCAGTTTTGCACAGTTCTCTCAACCATTTCTTCTGCTCAGGTCCTGCTACACAGATAGGAGCAGATGGGTTCTGCATTAACATATTATATGTTACATCCCCTGCTTGGTTGTAAGAGACCTCGCCCTCGTCCCACATCAAGCCATGGTAGTGTTTGGTCAGCCATACATTAGTCTTCTTGCTCTTCTGATCCAGATGTTTCCATGGATATGGGGGCTTGAAGGAACATGTAGTAGTCTTGTCCTTGTAGGTCCCAACTATCTCCTTGAGAATAAAGCCATTTTGACTCTGGATCTGGAAGCCTTGCATGTTACAATACATATTGATGTTTGACACCAAATGATTAGCAATGTTAGTAGGTAAGCACTTATATAGGCTTAGTTCACTATGGTTACTAGACCAGAGAAATAGTTGTATTGTACCACTCTGTCATGTAAAATCAAACAGTAGGCTGTCGTGTTTTCAGGAATGTTGTCTCTGGTAACTATTTCAATTCTACAGTCAACTGCTGCATTCTGAACTCTCTCATTTTGTTTGGATGTGTCAAAGACTAGCAGGGGGGCCTTGTCACGAAAATTTTCCAGACTTAAAATTGGGTAGGGTTCATGCCCGTAGTATGTTGTTTGAAACTGCGAATACAGAAAATATGGAAGTGTGAAACTCTCTTGGTCAAACATGGTGTTTAAGTCCACATATGGGTAGCTCTCACTGTTCAAAAATATCTTCACATTTTGTACGTTGCAGTGATCGAATGTTGACTTGTCAGCTGCAATATTATGTTGCTTATTTGTCTGGAATGTCAAAATAAGGTAACGTGGCTTCTCCGTGGTAGACAATGTCTTCACGACCCAGTGATTCCTTGTGGCAGATGTTAGAGTAGGACATGTAATCAAGCTCGAACTTCTGAATGATATATCAATAGGTTTTTCTTTTTTGACATGATTCAGTAGCTTGACACGTTCACGTGTGCTTGGAGTCACGTGAGGCATGAACCACTCAGTGTCACTCACAGTTACAGCATTGGTTTGAGGTTCATTTCCAACTCCTAGAACAGCATCGATATGTGATATAGCTAATGTTTTAACCAGTTCTTGCTTAGCAGCCATGATTATTCTGCGGTAATCTTCAGCAAAGCCTAGCAACACTGACAATGGTATGCTCACCTCGAACTTGCCATCTGTGAAAATTGGAACTTTGTAATCATCTTTGATTCACCAGTCTGCAATTTTTGCCGAATTGAGATTATTCGGTGTCAATGAAAGATAGTTCTTAATCGTGGACGTAATGCCTACATCTCTTGTTTCATCTATAGCAACACCATTCAGCTCGTAAATTATCCTTTCGAAAAGGTGAAGTATTCCATTTCGCACAAACTTTGTGTTAGTTGGGGAGTCCTGTCAGACTTTGACAATGTGCCTCGGATGCATAGGAATGATTGCGAAGGTAGAGAGTAAATATCTTGCTGCTGTATCGGGATTCGAACTTCTCGTCCAAGTGAGTGTGGTCCTGACAGATATGGTTGACAGCAGTGAAGTTCAACCTTGTCGAGTCTATCGTTGAACTCGACATGCTGAGACATGTTTAGTATGTCGTCTTCCATGCCTATTCACCTTGAAGTTAAGGCTGCGAAGGTACTGCTCGTTCACACATGTTAGCACACTCGCTTCTTGTACAATACTGGAGGTTAGTTTGGCAGTACACTTGCCTTTATGTACTTTCTATCTAATGAAACTTATTCCCATCCTTTTAGGTGTAGTCTCAAAGTGATTTCTTCATTCCTAAAATCGATCAACTTGTTGTCTTGGTCGACGATGGATACTACAACTTCGTGTGCGCTCTTTGTAATGACTGGAACATAAATGATACTTTTTGGAACTTCAACGATCGTAAAACCTGGTTGTGCAGTAGGCGAGAATTCATGTAATGTGCTGCTAGGCTCACCATTAACATATCTACTACTAACTAAATTGCAGTTTAATCGTATCACATTCACAGTCAGTATGTTCACTGGTCGCGACGATTCGTGAGTTTGGCCAGCTATGTAAACTCGTTGCTCGAACCCCAGCATTTGGCCTATTGTATCAGGTTTCGTGAAGTCTACATCTGCACTGCAGTACATCTCTGCCTTTAGAGTATTTGGGTCTCCACGAAGATCGAAATCAATGTACGATGGTAGATACATTGTCAAGTAGTCGTGCATGTCGGCTAGTTCATATGCACCTGTGGGAATAATTATTTCCTTCAAGCCTTCTTTTGCAAAGTACCAGAATGTATAGTTTTTCTTTTCTTCGATGTTGGAAATAGCATTGTATGTTTGGAAATCAGCCAGTCCGATGACCCACTCACCTTCCAGTTACAAAGGCGGGTAAAATGTAGCCCTCAACTCTAAGGTTTTACCACTCAGAATGAGTGAATTCGACATACTGACGAAAAGTACTAGGGGTGCTACCATTTTTATTATATTTATGTACGAAGCTAAATTCGCTTTTCATAATTTTTAAAAGGTATGAAAGACACATGTCTGCAGTTCCATGAGTTTGGTGATTGCTCTGTTTCATAGTTGTATGTTAGTAAATTGTTTTTAAGGTACTTGCACAGTTCGGGCAGTGGTCGCAAATTGCCGAAATTGTCATAATATTCAGCTCTTCTCCCACACTTTTTGTAAGATACCCAGTGTGTGGTGGGACCATCTGAAGTACCCTGGTTTATTATACCACATTCGTTTTTTTTTTTTTTTGTTTTGAAGGTATATTGTTATGCATATTCACTCCCTTAAAGTTTGGTATTTTTAGTTTGTGTGTATAAACTTCTATATCAATGTTCGTGAGTGGTTTTCTAGGCAGGAACCTTAAGATCTTTTCGCGCGATGCTTTTTCTTTTTCTTCTTCTTCTTTCCTGCACCTCCGCCGTTGTACGGACGACGAATGAACAAACCTAGCCCGTTTTTTTACCCATAGCAATTGCTCCTAGTTTGCGGTTGTGACGAGTGTTTTCGTCCAACTGTTTTCTGTTGTTATATGCTCTCTTCACTGCACTTACAATATTTGTTACTGCACCAGCAATACCTGCTAGGGCACCGATGGCAGATATCAGTGCGGGCAGGAAGCCACCCTTCTTCTTACTTCTTCTCTTGGAACCACGACGCTTGTTTTGTCCCTTGGAACTTGTTTTATGCGATTTTTTTGGTTTTGGCTGGATGCAATTCCATACCTAATTTAACCTTTGCTTTCATTTTGTTGGAGACACCCCAAGCTGCTATTTTTCCTCCGATACCTGTGCCTGATGCTTTGCGTATTTCGTCGGCCCTGTAGGCTAGTAACTTATCGACCTCGTTCCTAGATTGTAAATCTTTGTGTTGGTTGTAAGCTACATCGTGCCACTTGCAAGCTTCAAGTTCGTTTATACCACTGTCACCATGTGCTAACCTCTCCTTCAACTTAGTTCCTGGCCCACAAAACTTGTATCCTGGAATGTGTAGCGCGACTGGTAGACTATTGATAAGGGAGTCGACGATACCGTGACCCGATTTTTCTGTCTTCACTCTAAGAGGCATAACATAAAACTGAGCTACAAATGTATAAATAACCTTCTTTTATTCATTTTTTATTCAGTATCATGGAGATAATCAAACAGAAAAATACTCTTCCTGTGCGTATCACTGAAGAAGATGTTGAAACTGGACGTGACTCTAGACATGGTGAATTGTTGCCTAATTCTGTAAGAGGCTTGGTTTGTGGACCTTCATGTTGTGGAAAGATGTGTGTGTTGTTGAGTTTGCTCGAGAAACCAAATGGACTTAGATTCGAGAATGTTTACCTATACTCTAAATCGCTCCATCAGCCAAAGTACAAACGACTAGAACAACTTTTAAATGCAGTGGATGGAGTTAAATATTTACCATGCAGTGATAATGAACAAGAGGTGCCACCAAGTGAGGTACTACCAAATTCAGTGTTTATTTTCGACGACATTGCTTGCGAGAAGCAAACTTGTATTCAAGAGTACTTAAGCATGGGTCTTCATGCAAATGTAGACTGTGTGTACTTGACTCAGATGTATTCACGCATACCAAAACAATTGTTACGCGACAATGCAAATTTGTTGGTGTTGTTTCGTATGGATGACCTAAATTTGTGTCATGTGTACGGCGATCATGTTAACACAGATATGACTTTTGCCGAATTCAAAGACACATGCTCTTTATGCTGGAAAGACAAGTATGGCATATTAGTCATAGTTAAAGATTCACCTATATATAAAGGAAGGTGCAGATGTGGATTCGATCAGTTTATATTGAGATCTCCAACATGAGTCATGATGACATTTCCAAGTTTGGAAGTAATATTCACTCTGGAGTCACAGAAGATAGAGAGCACATAACCAGACTTCGCAGAGACTTGTCACTTGCAGGACAAAAGATTGAAAGTGTGAAAAGTCAAGTCCTGGAAGACCTGATAGCTATAGACAAACACATAGAAGGAGCTGCAGCACATATTATTGATATCATAAATGTTTCAAATGCTCAGAGGCAGGAAGAGTTGAAGATATTGCAAAACATTATTACACATAAACTGACAGGGTTCAGTTCCCGCCTGGCATTAAAATCTGTTGTTACTAGAAACAGTAAAAAAGTACTCGATGCCTACATCGATGGAGTGGAGAGGATCGAAAATGTGATTTCAGCAGCATCTCACAAGTAAGGTTATAAATAATAGTGTTAACCTACAATTATATCATTTTGTTGTCAGATGGAGAATCAGGTACAGTTGGCAAGCGAGCTTCGAGTCATCAGAGCAGTACGTACAAAGTATCTACTGGCTAAGAGTAACAGATTGGCTCTTGAAAATCGATGTGAAGAAGCCCTTAAGCCAATCACTGGTCGTCTCGACATACTCATGAAACAACGGCAGGAAGTAGACTCGTTGCCTCGGGTGTAAATCACAAGGAAAAGAAAGCAAGAGAAACATAGTCAGAAAGAAGAATATTTGCCTCAGGTGGAAATCACAAGTAAAATTAAGCAAGACAACAAATTTCGCCCTCAGAAACGAAAGCAACATACTGACAAAGGTGAGGATGAGTATGGTATTGCTTCAGATGATGAAGATAAACCTCTAATAAATCTGTTACATAGTCGACCACAAAAATGTGCACGTGAACAAGGGCAAGATGTGAGCCCCTTACTGTCTCATTACATTACTACCTACTCTGACAGGAATAACGACACTACTTATTGATTGCATCGCATCAGTGACACATGGTTCCTTGGAAATAAGGAAGTTTACTTTTTGCCTGGAGACAAGCTTCAGATCGGGAAGATCACTCAAGGACTGTGTGAACTTCTGTTTCTCAAATTACCTGGGCACTTCACAGAATCGGATTTATGCAAATATCGACTTTTGCTGAAGCACAGTAATGCTCACTATGCCAATAATGATCCTTGTTCTATGCAATTTAAGGTCATGAAACATGCGAAATATAGCATTATCACAGAGTCATTTCCACAATTGAGTGAAGCAACAGGGTCTGGATTGAATCAAATGCTAGATAGTAAACACAAGATTGACTATGTATTTTGGGATGATCCAAATGAGCTTGTTGATCGGTTACGACTTCTACTAGCTTCACAGGCAGCTGGGAACCGATCGTGTACCAACGAGATAACTTCCATCATTGAAGAATTAACAGAAGCATGAAATATTGTGCGATGACAAAGTATGCAGTTTCAAGAGAGCTTCATAGGTCGGCTAGAAAGAATTATCCTAGACGAAAGTACGTCATGGGCCTAGATGACACTTTTCAGTCCGATCTAATAGAAATGCAAGACTTTGCAGGTGTGAATAAAGGGTATCGGTATATTTTGACTGTAATCGATACATACTCCAAGTATGCATGGACTGTACCACTCAAGTCAAAAAAATGCATCTGATGTTGAAAAGGGCATGTCAAGTGTGTTTCGCCTGGGATGTGTACCAAGGAATATTCACACAGATGATGGAAAAGAGTTTTTTAATTCTACCTTCCATGCCCTATGAAAATGTATGGTGTTCACAATTATTCCACATTTTCTGGACTCAAGTCCAGCATTGTCGAACGGTTTCACAGAACTTTGAATTCTAAACTGTGGAAACATTTTACTGCAAATGGAAATAACAAGTGAGTAGAGCTACTACAAAGACTTGTTCGTGAGTATAATTACACTGTTCACTCGACTACACATATGAAGCCAAAATATGTTAAGGATGACTTCTTGCTTCATACTGTATATGACAACAAGAAGAGGAGAGATCCTCACAAGCCTAAAGCTGAAATTGGTGACCTTGTAAGAATCTCTAAGCAACGAGGAGTGTTTCACAAGGCATATCGTCACAACTGGTCAGATGAATTGTACAAGGTTGTTGCATACTACATTCGTATCCACGAATGTATTACCTAGAAGATCTGCATAGCGAGCTAATTACAGGAGGTTTCTACTCCGAAGAGATCCAGCCTACGAAGTTTCCCGATGTGTATTTGGTCGAAAAAGTACTGAAACGTGGCAAAAGACAAGTATATGTGCGGTGGCTTGGACACACAAAACAGGTTGACTCTTGGATTAATGAGAAAGACATTGTGAAATAATAAAATAGTTTTTCAAATTTATGGATTGAGATAATATTTGGAATTTACTTCTTTCACTACCGTACCATTTCAATTTCAAAAAATAAATTTTGTACATATTAATGCTAGACTGAGTCTTGCAGAAATGCATGGCTGTGTACTTCCCTGACTTGACCCAGCAGTGAGGCCCGGGTGTTATCAGACACCCCACGATGTGCAAGCAGAAACATGTGTCAGGATTTATGTCGTCAACCAACTGGGATGGATGTGTCGACTGGAAGACTACACTTCTGAACAGAAAAAAAAATTGTTTGGATTTATTTATGATGTAAGTAAAATACGAATAAATATAATTGAATTTAATTTGTTTTTATGTTTAGTATATTTTAGTCTCATTACTATTAATTCATAAACAATGCATATATTATGTTGAAAAAGTATATAAAAGAATGTTTGTTACTAAAAGAGAATTAAAGAATATGTATATGAAACAATGATGGGCAGCAAAAGTTTGAAGGCTGTGGTCGAGTATACACTCCACCATATGCAGAAAGAGATGCTGGGACAGGTTGTGACTTGCCTGACAATGATGGAGAAGGGGAAAGGAGGGGGGAGGTGTAATAACAGTTCAAGGTCATGTGATGCAGGAAAAGAAGCTCTGACAGGTTCTGACAGGTGCAGCAGTAATGGTAGGGAAGAGGGGAAAGGAGGTGGGAAGTGAGCTGTGGCAGGTCCAAACTGGGGCAGCAGTTCTGGTGAAGGAGAGAGGAAAGGAGGGAAGTGCAATGGCAGTTTAAGGTCATGTGATGCAGGAAGAGAAGCTGGGACAGGTTCTGACAGGTGCTGCAGTAATGGTAGCGAAGAGGGGAAAGGAGGGGAGGAAGTGAGCTGGGACAAGTTCTGACAGGTGCAGCAGTAATGATGGAGTAGAGGGGAAAGGAGGGGAAGTGCAATGACAGTTCAAGGTCATGCGATGTAGCAAGAGAAGCTGGGACAGGTTCTGACAGGTGCAGCAGTAATAATGGTGTGAAGAAGGGAAAGGAGGGGGGAAGTGAGCTGGGACAGCTTCAAACAGGTAAAACAGTTCTGATGAGGGAGAGGGGAAAGGATAGGGGAGTGCAATGACAGTTCAAGGTCATGTGATGCAGGAAGAGAAGCTGGGACAGGTGTGTCAATGAATGAGGGGGAAAGGAGGGAAAAGGGGAATGTACTGTAGAAAACTGCATGGATATACAAAACTATTGTCAATTCCTTGCTGGATGTTGAAGAGGTCGGGTGCTGTCCGTCATGTCTGGGAGTTGTGCAAATAAGTATCATAATTAATTACTGAATTGATCGGAAATCGACCGGGTATAGATTCGAGAATGTAGGATCATGTTATAATTGATTGATTGAATCGTGTAATATTACAAAATTTAAAAAAATTATAATTAGTTTGAATTGATCGATAATCGATTGGGTATTGTGCGCAAGAAATTAAATACTAAAAATTATCGCTTGATTTTACATTTTCATTTATTAAAATATTGGGGGTTAATTTTATCGAGTATGGGGCGCAATCAATTAACTAATAAATAATATAGATTGATTTTACATTTTTAGTTATTAAAAATATTAGGGGTTATGTGTACACATATACTGCATAGCATGTGAACCTTATATAAAGTACAACACTAGAATTAAATAATAGATTACTCGAATATGGTGACGACAGCAGTGCCCCTAGCAGACAACTCGGGAACAACAACAAGATGGCGGCATTAGCAATATCTACAAGGTCGAGCCGAAGGTTCCCGAGCATACCCGATGTATTTTTTTAACTAAATAAATTTTATATAGAATTATTTTATTTTAATTAAATTTTTATTTATTAAATATGTGCGGGGTTAGGACGGAATGTGAAAACAAAAATTTTTCGGAAGACTCGGAAGAAACCTCCAAGATGGTGGTCGGAAACAAGATGGCGACCAGAAACGAGATGGCGGCCGGAAAAAAGACGGCTTCAGGGTGTTGGGTTACAGGGGTCAAAGGTCAAGGTCACCCACTCACTCACAGCCCCCATCCCCTTTGCCCGATCCGCCATTTTCCTTCTACTGCCGTGTGGTTTTGAGAAGTTGGCTTTACAGTTATGCATCAGAACATTTGCTATATATAGTTTCATCTGGGAGGTGCGAAAAACAAAATTACTTCTTGCATTGCTATTTTTGATAACATTTTGTGGGTTATGTTACTACTTGTTATGAATATAATTATATCAACTCGTAAAACTAATGCAATTAATTAATTTAACAATGGAGATTCCGTTTCCTGTAGAACTACCTGTTACATGATGTTTGAAACGAGCTGCACGAAAGTTATACATTAAGGTTATAGGGCCAAACTTTAATTTTGTTAAAATTCGTAATTCATGCAAATCGCTTTACATATTTGCTAAAATAGGTGATGTAATAGAACATTTATCAGCGGAGTCATCACCTGCATCTACCTTTGCGTGCAGTAAAATATTTCGCAACATTTACATTTACTGCCATGCAGAAGCGTAGCCAGGATTTTAGTTTTAGTTTTATTTGGGGGGGGGGGGGGCAACAATCACACTTCCCACTACTGAAGCGGGGAGTTAAAGGGTCCTCCCCTGGAAAAATGCAAAATGAGACTATTTTAGCAGTTATACTAGTAGAAATATACAAAAATACTTAATGTTTTCCGTTAATTTTTAAAAGTAATTTATTACAATGTGATCAGTAATTTTAAAAACTATCTTAAAGTGCCTCTTAAAAGATTTATTAAATACGTGTTTTTTGTAGCGATTAACGATACATTTGAACTATTATGTATTGTGTGTTGGTGTCTCATATAGGTGCAATCTCTTTATAAATAAAAGCCTTTTGATTTAACTTATTTGACAAATGGAATATTTTTAGCCTGAATGAACAGAAGAAAAGCCTAGTTCTCGCCTAGCACATGAACTGTGATGTATAACATGTCACACGTGTTTACTTTACACAAAACTGCCGAACTTATTGCCAGTATCTTTACATATTAGTAGAGACGTGAAAATTTCGCATTTTCTTTTGGGTAGAAGCTAGAATTCCATCAACTGTAAGTTTGTGTCACTTTCGCAATTGGCCTTTGACTTATTTGACATTTCATGGAAGTCTCTGAGCCAATAATGTAAATGTAACTAATACACACCTATACCACTTTAACAGCAAGCAGCTAATGAGCATATGTCTGGCTCAGTTCACAAATATTCTTGCAGGCTAGCCTACAGGTCAGTGAACTCGCGAATTTTTCCAGTCTCTACATATTAGAATAAAACACAGTCCAAATATGCACCTACATTTTAAAAAATATAGCCCACATTTTAAAAGTACCGTATTTGTATCACCTTTAAAATTGATTTAACTGCTTTTTGAAAACTGATGTATCGAGAAAAATAACAACCTAACTAGTAAAACAGAACAGCAATTGTTTGACTTTACGCCTTACGTTTCACCATTTAAGGTCACATAAATATTGTTACAAGTTTGAGACATAAACTTTATATGTGGGCAATTCCCACGAGTTCTTTTGAAATAGAGGTCTTATAATTATAAATAAAAGAGTTAAATTAAGAACTGGATTTAATAGCTCACAAAGCTACGAAATACACAAAACAGTAATCAACTATAACTCTCACAACACAATTAGTAATGCACACAATTACTACTGTGTTACAGACACGTTAATTAACTTTGACAATTAAAGAACAAAAAAATGTCTACCATCAATTAATTAAACAGTAAAAATCACAATAAAATTCAGTCATATATCCAATCAACAGTATTTCAAGTAGTGACAGTGTACAACCTTAATAGTCCGCCGTGGTGATGAATCGTCGTGTGCTGCGCAGCACCCCGAGTGCACCGCTGTCTTCACTCTTGAGGTCTTCGGTTCGACTCCCGTCGCGTACCTCCTTCTTCGCCCGTCAGCCCGCCGCAGCAG
>PNEQ01056243.1:0-15428 GCA_003012365.1 Medauroidea extradentata
CGTGTAGTGTCATTGCGGGTTAAGTTTCACATGTAGTGTCATTGCGGGTTAAGTTTCACGTGTATTTGTCATTGCGGGTTAAGTTTCACGTGTAGTGTTATTGCGGGTTTAGTCTCACGTGTAGGTGTCATTGCGGGTTAAGTTTCACGTGTAGGTGTCATTGCGGGTTAAGTTTCACGTGTAGTGTCATTGCGATTTTAGTCTCAGGTGTAGGTGTCATTGCGGGTTAAGTTTTACGTGTAGTGTCATTGCAGGTTTAGTCTCATGAGCTGACATTATCGTCATACGAATATTGTTTAACTGGAGGAGTACACAGTACAACAATTTTTGTACTTCAAAAAAAAATCTTTGGAAACTAGTTTCCAAAAATAATAATTTTTCCATGTTTATAAAAATTTGATAAACATTACAGGAAATTATTGGAAATATACAAACATTTCTGTATATTTACAATTATGTCTGTATACTTACAAATTATTTTTGTAAATTTATAATAAAATTCTACACAGAAATATTTAGCAACCAGTTTTCAAATTTATTTTTTGTAAAAGTTCAAATTGTTTTGTAAAATGTTGCAGGTCTCCGAAAGTTATTTTGTTTAAAATCGAACAATCTGCTAATAAACATGAGTCCCTCCTAGTCACCTCAAGTATATGGAAAATATAGACCACTTTAACGACTTGCAACATTCTTGTTGTAATGCCTAGACTGATAAATGTTCTGACATTAGCTTACAAGCTTTTTCTTGTAAAAGTACGAATTTTTAGCCTCCTTTCCAAAGAAAGAAGAGTAGGCTTCTGAGATATCCTTCCTGGCTGTGTGTGCATGTGTGTGTGTCCGTGTGTGTGAGTATGTGCGTCCCCCTTAAAAATTAATTGAACCAGTACACTGAATTAAATCAAACTTTGTATACATATAGTAGACTTACTTAATAACCTGACTTGAATTTAATATATTTCGTTTATGCACTGTTTAAATTTCCCAAATGGCGACCATTTTAATATTTTTCGACCACACATGCGAACCCGTACAGTCATAGTGGGAAGCGAATGCTCTAGCCACTGCGCAAAACTCGGTCTCTGACAGCCGAAAGGCACTTAGTACAAAACGTCGACAGTATATTTTAACTTCTATAGGCCTTTAAAGTTTTACTTATAAATATACTCTGCGGTTTGGTAACCATTTGAGATTACTAACGACAGCAATAAATTAATTTAATAGTTTTCCTGTTGTGATAGTTTTAATTCTATAACGTACCTCTACGGAACATTGCACTGATAGTTAGTACACGTCGTACTATTTTTGTGTACTTACTAATTAACACAATTGTAATCAATTTAGAGATAATTTTAAACGAGCAGAAGTTATTCAATTTTTTTTTCCAGTAGCCAATATCGGCGTAGTATTGTTATGCAACTTGAAATTGTTTGCAGTCTGCTCGAAGTTTATTAACTACTTTCTGAGAAGAGCAAAGAATGCAATAAGGGCGACACGGGCACGCGCATAAATGTACCCATCGCCTCTACGCACAAGACACTGAACTGATCTACAAGTTTTCCATCGTACTGCTTCCGTTACTGTAATTTAAACCGTCACGAAATAATTTTAGCTGAAAGTGTAATGCACACTTCTGAAAAGAAAAGTTTTGACAATGTTACAGAAACCGAAAATAAAACTTACCGCGTGCCTCCTGCTTTGAACGTTCCATTCTGTTATCGTCTGGAACGTGAATAATATTCGTGAGTAAAGATATTGCATACCAGTTCAATAGTTTCGTCAAGAACACTTGTTTCAAATACGCTGCAATACAGTTCACGAGTTAGGAAGTTAACCACCATAACTGCTGCATGTAGGATGTTTAGAGGCACTGGAAAATCGCGAAAATGATTAAGATAATCTCCAATAAACTGTAGTATATTAACCGTGACACGTGTGAACAGTTTTGGGACAAATCACACACGCTGTGTGTTCAAGCTCTACAGTTCTAAATGGGTTTGTTGAAGAAAGAAACAATGCTTCAAATAAATCATAGCCAATGTCGATGCGAGACAGTCAGTGTTATATACAGATGTTGGAGCCTAGCAAATAGTGAACTATTCCCGCGATTTTCCAGTTTCTCTAAGGATGTTATATTATCTAGATCAATCTGCTTGAAAATGATGTAGAAATTAGATGCCTACAAAAGTCAGTGTGAATACAAATCTGAAATCGTAGCTTTAATAGGCTATATTCTGAATGTCAAAATATGCTTGTAATAACTGAACATTGCATTTGCTGCTGTATTTCCCCAACCCTACAAGTAGAGGAAATTATCCATACATTTGTCAGGTACAATTTTCCTTTGCGTCTATTCACATTAAGGCCAGTTTATCTGGTTTTTTAAGAGTACCTATAGGCTACGAATGCGATATGCTGGGAATGACATATGCTATGAATGGCATATGCTGTAAATTCTTTGTTCTGCGAATGATGTGCTGTGACTGTTGAGTTGTAAATGACATATTGTATGCTTTGAACGTTACATACTGTGAATTACGAATGCAGTGCTTGCTATATGTGCTGTGAATGTCATATGTTGCGAGTGGTATATGATGTAAATGCTCCATTCTGCGGATGTTGTGCTGTGACTGTTGACTTGCAAATGGCATATTGTATGCTTTAAACGTTACACAGTGTGAATTCTGAATGTAGCACTTGCTATATTCTGGTAATGGTGTTACGTGTGAACGTTATATGTTGTAAATGATACATACAATGAATGCTACCTAGTGACTTGTAATGCTATAAACTGTAAATGATGTATGCTATAAACGCAATGAATGCTACATACTCTTGAGTGTTAAATTTTAACTGCCTATCACTATGAATGTTATAAGCCACGAATGCTAAGTATTTTGTTGTGAATGCTAACATTTTTCTAGCGTCCCAACCTTAATATTTAGCCACACAATCGTGACTCTACTAATTAACAGTAAAAAGAAATTGAAGTTGTCGATGGTGTCGGGAACCTGTCCCTGGAAGAAAGTGGTGACTGATCTTGGCATCCAGTGAAGGAATGTGGTGTAAAATATGGCAACCTTGGCCGAATTGGCTCAAAGATGGTATACCGCGCCCGCATCGTGTATTCGTTCGGAAATTCCGAAGCGATGTTTCGTCACTTTTTGGCAATGCACGATGCATATCTGGAGGAAGATTACTTTGTCATAGTTGCATAGACCTGGAAAGGTAGCGCGCAGCCATCTACACTGGAGGCATGCTTCATATTTGTCATAAAATTTGTACAGAAACTTCCAAGTTGTATTTGAGACGAAACAGTAGAAAAAAAAAAAACTTATATCTGTACTGGCAACCCAATCAGTGCAGTTACTTTAAAATATTCTGTCCCATATTATTCACTGAAAACAAAACTTTTGATTCTAACATTTAATACATCATAAAAGAACTGGTAAGTAGATAATTTTGGATTAAGTGGTTTTATGTACTTAATTAATTATGCGACAGTGTTAGAACACTCACGTGTTGTGCTCAGCTAATTTTATGATTATCAATTGAATTGATATAAGGGAACATGTTAAGGTGTTTAATTCTAGAGCAGATTTGCTGTCTGAACGAACAAATACTGTTAACCAAATTCTGTTTCAGTATCTACAACGACATATTTTTCTCGGCTTGTAGGTATAAGTTAGTCTACTGCTGGCAACAGTCACTGTCATACTCAAAGTTGGTTTAAATTATCCAAATAATAAATAAATATGGAATGTTAGTCTGATAAAAAAACATGCAAACACTCATGGCTTGCGGTAGGTAGTAAAGACCAAAGTTAAATTGAGTCTGTGCTTACGTAGCCAAATAATTTAATTGAATAGCTCAAATTAAACAAATTTTGCTGCAGAAAAACCTGCTGTGTTATTCTTATCATGTTACCAAACAGAGTTGGTTGGCACAACAAAATATTTATTTGATGTTTGGCTGCACATAAAGGTTCTCTCTGAAACATAAGGAAAGATGGTACTGAACTTCAAACCTAAGACCTTCGTGACTGAAGATCGCACATTAGCACTCACTGGAAGACTGGTTGTTAATATTTGGCGCAAATACGATAATACATTGTTAACTATATGACATTAGTGTTGATGTAAACTTCAAATATTACTTTAGTTTTCAATTTCTGTGGTAACTTTTTCGCCGGGAAGGTTTGTGTCTGATTAGAGCATAAACAAATACATTTGCAAGTATTGCAGTTATTCAAATTTCTACAACAATTTCGGAATACCCGCTAGTAATGATTACAAACCACGGTGCGCACAAATATTACTATAGATATTGATTGGTATGTTTAACATCATGCGTAAGTATTTTATGAACTACGTGTTTTTTCTAAGTCAACAAAATAAGACGAGTAGTAGCGATTCGTATTTTGTTTATGTAACAATATTTTGTTAGCTCAAGTACACATTTCTTGGAACTTTCCAAACCAATACTTATTAAAAATTATTTAGCGAAATAATTTTTTGGTTTCGCAATTAATATGGAGCCATTTGGTGGTTTTTACCAAGATTTGAAAAATACAGAATGGTTTAATTTTATTGGTACCTTTAAAAAGTTAAAAAAAAAAAAATACTTTCTCAAGTATGTTTCACACTCACGTCATACTGTCAGCATTTTATTTTGATAGGTTCAATCATGTGGAAGATACCACATTCCCTTCTCAATTATTTACTTCTCGTAATTTTTAAAATAAACATCTGACTCTCTTAAAACATGTTGACATGGGCTTTTAGTAGACCTACTATTACTTGTGTGCTCTAGTTGGTGAGAAACATGTCATTTTCTCAATGTATTAAGGAAATTATTTCAAATGTGATGCTATCTTACGAAGAGGCAATGCTTAAACACATATTACGCTTGTGACATACTTTTGCCTTTATGGACGTCACCAATGTTTATTTTTTGTGGTGACCAAAAACTGTTGTGCAGCCCTCAGTATAGTTTTTGCAGTGACTACAAAAGCATGTTGTAACCATTACAAAAAAAATTCGTGAGGTCCGTATTGGCAAACCATTTTATGGACACCACAAAACCGTTCTTTCTCTGTTGATAATGATAATATGCAACGTTTGTTAGAAATCGTTTGAATTGTCACTTAGGTAACAAACATTACTTGTTCTGAAAGGTTTATTAAGACCGGTATTACTGAAAATAATCGTCTTCGCCACATATCATTTATTCACTCAAAAGGCTTACCATTGTAATCGTTAGGCCCAAATTTGGCATGACATCGGGGTATTGCTTCTTCTATATATGATAGAAATTATGTACGATCTAATTACGCGCTGTTTTACAAAATGTCGGCCAAAAGAAGCTACACATATTAGCACAACTTATGTGTGTTACTGATTGTATACGCCACATATTTGGGTATATTACAAAATAGTATATCTGTAACAATATTCCCATTAAAATTCAATACTTAGATGAGAAATTGTCAAAATATAATAATTTATTTTAACCTGTTAATAGTTACCGAGGTACTATTTTTTCATTATGTTTTTATTTGGTAACCATCTTGATAATAAGCGCCCGACGTCGTTGTAAACAATTAAAGTTTATTGTCTCTGCTAACTACTACAATATGTGTGCTGGTATTACTCAAATTTATTTTACGAGTTTTATTTGTACACTCGCATACGCAAACAGACCAATGATTTCATAGTCCTTTATTTCCCTGTGAAAGTAGGTTGAAAATGGCGGCATTGGATGCACGTTTCAAGGCTAACTCCTCTACAGTCAAGGTTTGATGTAAGGCGTTTTGGTCGATTCATTGTAGACAGATAACTTGACTTATCTTTATAAATCATACTATGTTTATACAATAGATTAGAAAAATGTAATTCGATCCCTTATTTGTTATTGTTGTAGAAGAAGTTGATATAACTTGTATTTTTATATTATGTTTAGGGTAATCACTGTACTGGAATCTCGTATTTCTAATTGAAATTCACGTAACTGAATTGCATTGTATGTAGGTTTTTACTATAACCACCTAATGTTCTATATTGACGTATAATTCAATATTGCTTACAAGTCATAACTGATTTACCATAATTTGGACAAATGTTGATGAGTAAGTAATAACGAGAAGAAAGGAAATAGATTAATAAAATAAATACTATATATGCTAGTACAATAATTGAAACTTATTTTTAGTAATTTAAAAAAAAAATCCGCAGAACATATTGTTTTCCTGTATGTTCGTGTGTAGTGTAAATCGATATATTGGTAATTTTATAATACTTTATTATTTAAAGATTATGGAAAAACGGCGGAATGCAAGGACAGAGGAAACGTGAATAATTTGAAAACATACCGGCAATACACACAACATTCGCCGAATTTCAACTTGAGAAAACTAGGAGCCGCCCAATTGGAAATTCAGCCTGAATCATTGTGTTGGGAGGCGAGTGGTTAAACCACTATACCATTTCATTCAGGCTGATGAGCTTATTCTAAGACTTCTATAATTCTGATCACTGGTACCTGTGGTCAATGAATATTTACTTCCCTCTTCCACGGAAGGGTGCGTGATAAGAATGATATAATAATTTTTATAAGAAATTCATCTCCTGGTATTGTTAAGGTGAGGTTCCCTAGCATTTGTCTTCAATAAGGAACGATAAATGCTACAATTGTTTGCACTGAGACAAAAGTATTGTAAAATCAAACAAAACTTGTTTGGAACAACCAAATTGTATATTTGAATACGTGCAAACAAATGTCTGGTTTGTCACAACCAAATTATTTCCTTGAAATATTTTTGTTTTATAATCAAATGACGTGGTTTGTGGCACCACACAGATACTGTTAAATCAAACATTCTTCATTTGTTTGAGCGACCATTATAGTACATATTTCAATTATTGTGCTACCTCTAATCACAAAAATAAAGTTATTAGCACAAAAACTTTTATACGAACAGCCCAAAAAAAATACTACGGATGCATGCGGATTTGAACCCGCAACCTTTAGATTGTCGACCACGCACGTTTCCCTAGACGATGACGACTTACAAATAGTTACGGGAAATTATATATTTACACACCTATGTCATGTAATTCCGATAAACTTGTTATTCTGATATTCTCACTGACTCTCAATGTTTTCTTCTCCGTAACCTTGACAAAATTTTACACATAAAATGCGGCAAAATACGGGTACCATAAAATGGACACTATAGTTAGACTCGTGTGTACTCGGCAAAATGTTTTAACCGTTAAATTTATCTTCAGTCATTTAACCTAACGTAACTAGTATGCAATAGAACACAAAAAATAACACTCTACAAATTTACTACATGCCTATACTTACAAAAATACCAGACAAGTTTTCTAAACCACCGTGCGTGTAAATGCGAACACGTGCATAACATATAACTAGAGGTAGGTCAATTTCGAGGGATTCATCTGGCCGTAGCCTAGATTGCTCAGTCCTGTACACGCTCTGGATACAGTCGATTATTCATTGGCTTACAACATTACAAGCGATAGCTCTATGAATCATTTCCTTATTTACTACCGGCTTGTAATAGTCAAATGCGTTTCGTGACAGCCGTCAGCTAATCACTCACGTGATTATGATGTATATAATTTTGGCGTTCAACCTGACCTGGAACGTATTTGCGAAATTGACGTACCTCTACATATAACCGTCATTACAAGAACTGCTTCACGAACGGACATAGCTTCGCTGCTTCCTACCAAATCATTTCTTGGTTTAAATATCTGTCATGGTTAAATTGACCAAATCTGTACAGTAAGTAATAAATGTGGTTGACTCAAGTAAATATGATAGTAAAAACAAATAATTAAAACAGTATAAGCAAACTAGCGTTCGTATTTCTAATAGAAACAAATCTTTTGGGCAAAATCAAATGCACATTTTGTTAAGTATAACTTTTAACGAAAAATTTAGTATGACCAACCAAATATGAGTTGGTTTTAAATAAATAATATCAACAAAATTGTACTGTCGAAGCAAATATATTCCAGTAGTAACTTAAACTTTACGACTGTTAGTTAAACATCAATTTATTTGTTAATGACATAATTAATGTCAAATTATTTATTTGTTTGTCGTAACAAGCCACTTTCTCAGTATAGAGACCTTAGTATTTCAACCATAGTATTTTACGACAGCATCTGGCAATGTGATATGTATAACATACTGTTCTTTACTGAGCCACTGTCATTTGTGTTTGACTAGTGCGTTACATACGAAGTACTATGCCCCAGCCGCATCAGTACTTTTAATTTCGCATTATTCTGGAATAAAAAAAAACAAATCAGTGCGACAGACGAAAATTGAAGTGCTTGACGCGAATAAAATAACTTTTCAGCGATACAGCGTTGAGACTTCTGTGACGTCGGCACGACAAAGCTGAAGAACGGAATTTAATTTTGTGCCCAAATGTTGGTGAAACTGGTGGGTTGGTAGTAAATTGCATTCGTTTATTTGATGTGAGATTTTTGTTTGCTATCATCAGCAAATTGTAACCTTTTTCAGTAATCGTAGTTGTGACTTCATGTTCACATTTGGGAGAACCAGTGGTTATTCAAAATATATCACAAATAAACGCGAAAATAATTAAATACTATAAAAATCTACGACTGTCGTACTAGATGAAAGTATGCAGTTGCAGGGAACTATTTAATAAAAAAAAAAATATATATATATATATATATATATATATATATACATATAGTCGCCCGGGACGTGAATTAGTGTTCGCAAAAAAAACGAGAATATTTAGTGTCGCATCGGGGCCTTCACGCTGCGTCTGTTGCACTATTGTGATTCCAGCAATACACTACATCACTAATTATCGCCTCATAAAATTATACGTTACTTATGAGATCTTTGAGTGTTTGTTGCTATGGGACTTGATAATAAAATATGGAATTATGAACATACATTCTTATACAATACTTACAATTGAAAATCTTTTGCAATGGTAAACGAGAATATAAATCATTCAATGGACATTTTCTATTGAGATATAATGATGATTGATCGCTGATAAACATACAATACAGACAACATTAAAATAAAATATATACAAAATAAGAAATTAGAGTCCCGGAAATTTCGTGAACTTATTTGAGAAGACGTTAGATTTATGACTTCTGTATAGGCCTACGTGTATTACTATCGCAATTTAGTCACCTTCACTGACCTCTTCCTTGAGAACTATGAAACAATAGCATACCTGCAAAAAAAACATTCTTTCTTACTCCCGTGCTGCCTAGTTAGCTGTATAGCTAGCCACTCACTGGATCAAAACAATGTAACGATTATTCAATATCGATATTAGGTTGCGCTTACATTAATATTATCAAAATACTTGTAAAAGTAGCTGGCATGACCTTAAATCTCTGCAAACCACTCGGTGACGTGGGACGTAGATACGAACTTGCCGTACTTACTACGATAAATTAGCGAAATATTTAAAATGATTAATATATCAATATTTTAATAGTTAAATTAATATTAAAATGATAAATTTGAATTATGTATTTTTTCATTAAATTTTTATTTGCATGTACGTTTGTTTAATGAATAACGGTAGGCCTACTACACGTTCTCTATTTACGTCCGTACAGCTACAGAAATACGTAAATAAAACAACATAAATTAAAACATTATTATATAATAAATAAAACAATTTAATAATGTACTAATTAAAATAAAATAAAATAATTAAAAACAATTATAAAATATACACAAATAATTAAATATTATATTTATATAAAATAATGAAATAAAATAATATCAATTTTAAAATTTTAATTTTTAATTTTAGTGTATAAATATTTTAAATAATAAAACGTTCATTACTAAATACGAGGTCAGTAACGATCTCGATTAGAATCGATGTGCCATCACAGTTCTTTGTCACTTTTATCGGAACTGTTGGATTAAAGTTGTTTATAATCGCACCTCTTGGGCAGCGGCCATAGACTTGGAAGACTTGAAATAACAGCGCCTCAAGAAAGGCATTAAGGGCTCTGCCTATCGCACGCTTAAAATGCGTTTCAGTCTGTTCCTGCTTTTTTTTACTTAACTATTCCTAATGAACCATTGGCCAATGTAGGAAAATAAAAAATACACTTCAGAAGATGACGGAAAGATAGTTTAAAAACAACTTGTCAGCTATAAAAATCATTTAGGAGCAGCTCAAAAGGGCTAAAAACGGCTATTTCAACCTCTTGTATCTGTAAACTACTAATGGGATTCGTGCTCTAGAAACATGCAATGGACTTTGCTTAAAACTTTTCACCAGTAAAATATAGGGTCATCACTGATAGTGTCAGTCAGGCGAGTGATGAACGATACCACTGCACGCAGTTTCAGTGTCTTACGGTAAAGGCGATACCGCACCAGATGAGCCGGTCAACGTCGCCCTTGGCGCCATACCTCACCCACACAAACACACGGCCAGCAGGCGGGCGTCTTCAGACTAGATTACTACTAACACAATGTTTATATGACGAGCTTTATATTCACGCGAATATATAACCGAGTATTAACACTGGTAGTCTCTCCAAATCGGTACAAGCTCGAACAAAACAAGTTACGCAATTTTCCAGTGAGTGGCCGTGTAGAAACAGCGTTGCCAGAATGTGTGAAACTCACTTAATGTGCACAGTTTCAAGTGGTCCATGGAGGTTTGCGTGGAATGAATGACTGCGTACAACTAATGTCGAATTGTTACTTTTGAAAACAGTAATATATCCTGCAATTTTTACGTGTGCTATCCTATTTCAGACCATCAACTAATTATAATAGGAAGTTGAAATGAAGGTTTTGTTGCGAGGATAAACAATAAAAGTTGTATATACGTCTTATCAAGTTTTTGGTTTGCATGTGCTTAAAAGAGGCCTGTTCTTAAGGGGCCCGCCTCGTTGCCGTAAAATCGCGCTGCAGCGTGTTTGAAGAACAAGTTTTACACCGAAACTAATACACGTGTGTTCACGCCGTTTGTCTACGAAAAGAACACACACTTCAGACGACTGCCCTTAAGTACTTTCAAGACAACACACGTATTAGAAATCCCCTTTTAGGGCACGTCAAAATGTGTTAAAACGGGGTTTTCAGGCTGCAATAGCGGAAAATATTCTAACCGGATATATGTGAAACCACTTAAGGGCAGTGCATTTGAATTAAGTAAAGTGATTTCATAAATAAAACAATAGGGTTACCACTTAAAGTCCTACAGAATTTTTTTTGCGAAGACTGCACGCCTTACGCGTAGAGGCAACGCACCGTTGTACGTTCCATACGACGTCGCCCTTAGCACTATACCTCACTCACGCAAACACACGTGCCACGAGGCGGGCCCCTTAATTCGTCGAGCTTTCAACTGTGTGAGGAATTGTGTATAATTTTGTTGTGAGTGTGTATTTTTATAATGTCAGTAGACTCTACTGCGCCATGACGGAGAGGTCATTAGAGATTATGACACACTACTTGACATAATGACAGGAACTGGGAGAGGAATCGGCCTTGACCTCTGTAAAGGACGGAGTTCACCTGAAATTTTAATTGTTTCAACAAATTTTAAATGTTTGTAAGAGGTATGGTTTGTTTTGTAAACGCACAATGTGACTATTTTTAATTGTAATGAAAAGTTGTAAGCTTTCGTAGTTTTGTATAATGACATGTCAAAGTCCACTTTTTCATAATGCTGTTTAATACTAGAAAGGAAAGCCAGCTTACTTTCAGAAACTAAAGAATTCACATTGAAAAAACAGTGTTACGGGCTACGGTAAGCTATGTATGAGAACTGCACTGAATCTTATTTTAACTGAAAAAATTAGAACTTTTTTCAAATCTAGTACATTTCTAAATATTAAAACAACTATTCTGTTTTATCTCTATCTTGGCTTAGTACGTGATACTGTTCTTCTGTGCTAATTATAGGATTTTTTCACTCGAAGTATCACCAATTTTGTAATGAACATTAACCAAAAATCAAGTGAATTAATGTTTTGCGTACGAACGATGCATTTGTTTGCAAAATGCTTACAATAGAATTATGCATCGTACGACTGCTCTTAAACTTGAATTTTCAAAGAAATGCGCTGAAATTTTTTGAATTTTTCGCACCCTCGTGAAAATAACTACCTACCTCATTATATAAGAAAATACAGATACTCAAAGATACGCAAGCAAATTTTTTTTATACAAGCAATTTTACGTAACATTACAAAGATGTCATTCTGTAGCTTAATACAATTACTTTCACTCAAAATTATTTCATTCGTATCGTTTGAATAGTCTTTACTTTGGGTAAGAAGCGAGGTTAGTCAAATCTCTACTTCGACGTGTGCTTGTACGAAAATTATGGGCTCGAAAAATACGTGCTTTGTGGAAAATTACTAAAAATATAATGTGTGAAACTTAGACAGTGTGTGGTACAAGTATTAAATTACAAATTTTTCGGTGCAAAGCGCTCTTCGGAACCATTCGTGCATTCGCATGGAGCGACTTCGGGAAACCGCGTGTGTATATAGGGATGGTTGGTTTGGCAACAGTGTGTGTAATGTATTTGGTAAGAGTTTATATTAAGGGGAGGGGGTTTCTTCCAAGGGCCGGCCACACATTGCCCGAGGGAAGAGTGTCCCAGATAGCCAGCTAGCGAGGTTGCACAGCACGGCGCGAGCACGACCTATCGGCGGGCGTCCTTGCTACGGTTCCGGACTGGCCACGCCCACCACAGCCTTGCCGCGCGCCGCACTTTCAGTCCGTCAAGGTCGTCTAGCTGTACCCCGCGCGCTAAGGTCAAGACTCGAACCCACATCCGGCAGCGTCGCTCTCCGGAACCCCCACGCCCTGCTCGAGCTCGCGTCCACCGGGTGGTTTCAAGAAATCACTCCAGGCGAACTTAGGCCGCGTTCCATTTGCTGCTGACATATCCTGCATTTACTGACGAGCGTTCCTTTACTAGCCATTAACTGAAATAACGTCTCAACGAATCGTCAACTCCTACTGAATTTATTGGGGTGCAGTAGCGGAAATGTATTTTTGGATTCCTAACTTTAAATTATATTTTTGATGTAAACGTAGAGAAGATAGGATAGTGTAGGCACGAATTAGAATAGGATTACGTATGGTTTGCTGTTTATATAATTTTTTCTGCTACACTACGTTTCATATTTTATTCAAAAAGACTAATTTTAGAAAGATATAAATTAAATGAAAGTATTATTGTACTGTATAATAAAGCATTTTATCATGTTTAAATGCAAACGTTATTATTTCTACTGACAGTCTAACTGAAAAGATTTCCATTTGTGTACAGTTACTGAGATGGCTGAGTACATGATGGGGTTCCATGTAGCCTATTACGGGCCAGTTTTACCAGCAGCAAATGGAGTCTGTATTGCTCTCCCAGTTCCTGTTATTGTGTTAAGCGTGCGTCGGTAGCTAAACAAACGCTAAACACTACCATTTAAATGTTCACGTTTTTGAAAGCCAATATGGGGAAATTACATAACAACAATCCTAGATAATGGTATTTGCCAACTATATGAGCAAACATTGACTCCCATAATGATGCATTTGTTGAGAAAATTTTCTTGCGCAACAATTAATTGTACGAAATTTCAGCCGCAGTGATTGTTAGAAGTACGTTATTCTAGAAAAAAATTGTTTAGAAAGTTGGTAGAAACTACTGTCTCAAATAGCTTTCATTATTTTTATTTTTATTTTATTTTTTGCAAATAGTCTTCGAGAAACCCACTATATTAAACAGATGCTTTCAGCACTCTTAAAAGTTGTGTGTTATAGTCTCTGATGACGTCGATATCGACGAGACATAAAGCCCACTTACCTTTACTTACTTGAGTCTACCGCAGCTAACTACGACTCTCTTAGTTATGTAGAATCATACTTCATCATCGCAACAGTGGCATAACCACACCTACCAAGATCGTAACTTAACACTACCAGCTGGCTGTCAGCCAAGAGAGGGCGTCCCGTTGTCTATGGACCTGTTAACGGTGAAGTCTACACTTTAAATTCTCTCTTGTCAGTAATGATAATGATGAAAATTATTATGTTTAAAATAATGCTGATGATGGTAATTGGAAATATTTACGCAAAAAGTAACCAAACCACTGTTAATTGAAGTTGTGATATTCAAGGTCAAAGTCTACTGTGTGTAATTAAACCTTGTATGAACCATTTTTCGGCTCTTTTTATCCTTCAAATATTACGATTTAAAGCTTGTTCTTCATTTCAAACATACTTCGGACCTTTTTCTAAGTTGGTATAAGTACCTAGAAATGAATTACATTGTGTGTTGGTCTAAACTCAATATTAACGCTTTTGGAAGTAGAATTTAAAACTAGGTTTGCCCAACATTTCGGAAATTAGTGACTCGGAAGGATAAACACAAATTTACGTTGTTTGGGATCTTCTAATGCATTGAAAATGTTGGTAAATACCATTCACCTTTATGAGAATAACAGGGACGGCCACTCTTTAACTGTATACAGCTCATGAAGCGTCAGGAAAGTCAAACATTTAATGAAGGATTTTTTTTAGTTACGTGTTTATGCAAAAAAAACACCCCCTTGTTGCAACAATCTTGAACGTATTGTTTTCGTTCAAAACGCGCTTAAGCGTGCGTGGTAGATAAATAAACGCAGAAAACATAAATTGATTTCTACGCTTTTTTCGAACCCAATATGAATAAAATACTCAAAGACAATCCTAGATAATGTCATTTGCCAACTTTATGAGTAAATATGTATTCAAAATTACTAATTCATTACGCGTGATCTCTCCCGCCGCAGTTAAATGCACGAGGTTCCGGCGTCAGAGACTGTGCCTCAGAAGTTCGTAACACTGGAAACCATTTTGTTTAAAACGTTGGCTGAAACTATTGTCAAGGATTGCTATTGTTAAATTTTCACAAATTCGCTTCAAGAAACCTACAGTTATAGTTTAATGCTTTTAGCGTTGAATTATGTACCACGCCCTCTTAAGGCTCCCGCCTACTGGTCGTGTGTTTGTGTGAGTGGGGCACGGCGACAAGGGCGATGTTGACTAGCTCATCTGGTGCGGTATCACCTCTAGCGCAGGAAACCGTAACGGCGTGCGGTGGTATCGTAGATCATTCGCTTGACTGATACTTACAGCGGTGACCCCATCTGTTAATTGGTGAAAAGGTTTAAGGGTTCTGTGGACCCTACCTCAAAACTTCAAAAACACATAACAATTCGCAATCGTTTATTAACTAAAGTATTAATGATACACAATTTATTTTTTTTACCATACGAGAATAAAGATGGTTTGTTTTATATATAAGTTTAAATTTCATATTCCGCGATGTTGAGTATTTTAAAAAAATGTTTCAAAACACAAAA
>PNEQ01056244.1:5454-15527 GCA_003012365.1 Medauroidea extradentata
GGGGGGGGGGGGAGGGCAAAAATAAGCCGCTATCGAATTTACGAAGGTAGCGATTTCACGAATGCGATGAGAGGAACCGTGAGTATTCGTAAAATCGGGGGTCTAGTGTAGTTTCATCCACATTAAATATTTGCTCTGGCAAATATTCCCCCTCCTCGGTTATTTCCGCTAGCAATTCAGAAAAGTAATTTGCCACATCCACATCTGCACTTGCAGCTTCACCTGTTATCTTTATGTTGTGGAGGTTGCCACGCTTCTTGAATCGTTCAAACCATCAGCACTAGCTTTAAATGTACTTTCCGAGTCTTTTTTGTTAGCTTTCTTCATCAAATATTCATACAATGATCTAGCTTTTTCCTGGATAGTAAGAAAGCTTAACGGTATCCGTTTTTGTGTCATGTCCTCGATCCAGTGACACAGCATTTTTTTCCATCTCCGAAATTGGGCCCACCCTCTTCTTAGTAATAATTGTGCTGTTCAACGTTACCGCACCTTTCGTACTTTCAACTATACGATCTGCGTCCTTCAGGATGGTACCTACAGTCGAAACAGGGCGACTTGTTACCCGCGCGATTATTGAAAGCGTTTTCCCGTCTGTACACATATTAATAATGTTCAGCTTTTCCTGTAATGTAATAACACATCTCTTTTTTTAACTGTATTTTCAGAGCGCTCGTTCTTACATTTTGATAACATAGTTACTGTAAACAACACTACCGTAACTCTACACCTCATGAGTACTACATGCAATACTACAGTCTGCCGATACACGCTGCGTGATTAGTCAAGGTCACGCAGTGTGAGCGAGACAGATATGCGCCGCGAGGTCAATGACACGTGGCCTGAGAGAGAGATAGATGCGCACTGCTTTCTAGGCAGGCATGCAGATCATTCGCGGGAATATATTTTTTTTTCATTATTTTTTTCATAACTCTGAATTTTCGTAAGTCGCAGGTTTCGTAACTCGGAGGATTACTGTACAGTAATGTATACAACCTTTCAGAATAATACAGAATAATAAATATTACTGGGATATGTAGGAGGATGAGTTGCTGAAGACGAAAAAAAAATAATAATAAAAATAATTTGCACAGAGAAAGAAAAAAATCCTTCTTAAAATAATTTTTTTTAAACTATGTTGCAGTTTTTATTTGCAATAATAATAAAAAATCTACCTACCTAATATCTCAGTTTTATTTGTACACTAGTTAATATAAATTACCTGGATTATCCGTAAACGTGAAATACATGTTTAGATATGTTACTACGACCACTACAGTGAAATCTCAGTATAAAGTACTTCAGTATTAAATACTTTTCATTATAAAGTACATAATTCCGCACACCCAGAAAGAGTTTTTAATTTAGTAACTGTTCAGTTTAAAGTATTTTCAATATTAAGTATACAATTTTTAGTTCCCTTCCAGTACTTTGTAAATAGATTTATTTCACTGTACTGCTACTATTACACAGTATCGAAAAATTAGTCGAGCAAGCGGTTCAGTGTCACAGAGTCCCTAACCAGACTCGCATATACCTGTTATCTCTGTAAATAACTGACTGCTCTGGGAATAAAGTTTTTCTAGGGTGAAAAAAAACTATTATCAAAAGGCAACATGGTTTATTTTAGTCCTACCATGTCCACAAAGAGAAAAATTGTGGAAAAAATGAAAAAATGCTTCTGCAAAGTTTCTTAAAAGTAAAGGAGAAAGTAGATCCTGGTATGGATGTATTTCAATCCTTTGGTTTTCAACACATGCAATATCATACTGCAGTAGAAATTATTTACGTGCTATTAAACAACAACGAGCATAATTACAATGTGGAAGTGCACCAGCTCCAAGGTTAAGTTTTGCTCAGTAACCACTTGCTTCATGGTCTGTCAGCGCATGGTCTTCAATTGGCATCTGTCTTGCCCTCGAACGCTTCTCTTAAAATGTTTACAGTTATTGGAAGCAATCCATCTATGCGGTTTCCTTCTAAAATGACCAGACCATGGAACCTTTTTTTTTTATCTCTATGACCTCTCATGTGTGCCTCCTGTTTCTTGCTTGCTTACATGAGTTTGGGCATAGGAATTTAGTCAAGTTTGCCGTCAGTTGAGGCATTTGGTACACTAACCCAAATTGTGATCAATTTCAGACTTTGGCAAGACTTCTGCTTAAATTCAGTGCTGTCTCAACTCAGTGTTGATGTATTTTACAGTGCAGTACATAATCATCTACTAGTATGGAATGAACGCCTTTGCCACCGGCCATGCAACATGTGTGCTCAACTCATGTGCAATAAATAAAGCAAAGTACACTTTCATGTACATTTCCGGCATACTTCCTGATCTGAACAGAGGAATAGGTACAGTATACCCTCGATCTAACGACACCACACTGTGCCAGGTAATTATGTCGTTATATCGCCGATGTCGTTAGTCCCGAGGTAATTTAATTCTGACCCCCCCCCCCCGAAAAATTTTTTATTTGAAAGTGTTTTTTCTTAAAGTTAATGTAGAACAGTTACCGACTTAAAAGAACATGTTTTTTAAAATTGAAATTACAATAGATGCACAATTTTACGAAGGTAGAGATTTCACGAATATACACTCGAGAAGGGGTTGGGGGGGAAAGCGCCACAAAAAATCATAAAAATTGCTCACAAAATTAAATTACTTTGGGGGAAAAAATTGAAATAATTGCTAGGCTCTACAATTTAAAAAGTTATTTAGAGTAGAGATCATATGTAGGAGTTTTAACATCACTGTCTGACGGACCCTACAGTCCTACTTTTCAGTAACGTAATGTGTGGCTGTGGAGTAAGGTAGGAAACATAACAGCCGCTGCCATATATCTTCTGAAATCTCAGCGTGGGAAACAACTTGCAACACGTTTCCCGGAAACTGTCAATCAATATACTCACTCCCTTACCGAAAATTGCCCAGCAGACATTCAACCTCTGTGTGTGTGTATGTGTGTGTGTGCAAGACAAAAAAAGAGGGGGATGCGTTATCAGAACTACCCATCAGCTGGACACGGGTCTGGGAGTAAACACAACTTGGCAGCGGTCAAAAACGGCTTAAGTGACTCAGTTTGGACTTGTTGACAACACAGTTTTTGTATTAACTCGACTCACATGTTGACGTGCACACACATCATCTGGGCATGCAGTCGTTAAAAGGGCAAGTACCAAACACAGTACAGCACTAAGGTTGTCTTCAAAATCCACTTGATTTTAAGACCACGAAACATGAGTGTATGATAACATTTTTATTCATTCTTTTGATGTCGCAAAGGAAAGTAAACTTACCTCACTGCCTCCGAAAATAAATAATGTTGTGTGCGTTATTAATTTTGGTTTCTTTTGACAAGTCTTGTAAACCTTTTTGTTTATATTTCCACAAAATGCTACGAATTTAAAGACTACATGATCGCAAGAAGGCAATGTGTGCTTGATGTTCTACACAGAGAGGAGAGAGCGCAGTGAAGTGAGGGGAGTAGGAGATAAGGCAGTGTGTTAGTCATCACGTCTCATGGTATGTCGGTGATGCGCGGGCGGCGTAACTCACCCGGCGCACATTTCAAATATGTTCCAGCCAAAGTTTCTAGCATTTTTTCACAGTTTTTTTTTTTTTTTGTTTCACAGCTCTATACCACTAATGTATGACAACTGCAGTATGTTATTGTTTAACGTACACAAAATTATTTTTAAATAATGTTTTACTGCGATCTATTGCACTTTGCTTATCTTCAATCAATTTTTAAAATATTAATTTTTATTTTTCCAGGGTTCCTAGAAGTTATGTTGTTAGATTGCCGATGTTGTTAGATCCAATTTCGTTAGATCGGGGGTTTACTGTAGTTGTTTGTTGGTCTCCCTCACAATGCGTATCCACTACAAACCTTATACCCTCAGATTTCTTGTTTGAACCGTCCCAGTTGGGATAATTAATTGGCTCAGCAGGTTGTCACAAAACTAACAACAAGAGCTGCAGGGTATCCTTACCGGTATATGTTCCTAATCAACAATTACACCTTATTTACACTTGATGCAGGTGGCTTGCTTTTCCACCGCTGCGCTAGGAGTACTAAGTTGCATGTGCGTATTTCTAGAAGATCCCTTAGGCCTAAAGGGTAAAGCGTTAAAAATTGGGGACGAGTGTTAAGGCAATTTATAAGTGGACGTGACAGTCGCGTCACACTGATGTTTCTAACATGCTCTTGGTTTATTATTATTCCTATTGATGTACATTTAAAAAAATATATTAATACAAAATTACAATTTCATAACCTTTCTCAAGCATAACTGATACTGATGATACACATTTTCATTATTGTAACAGGGCCCTAAAGCAGTTTGTAACTCACCCCTGAACTTGTACTCTCATTACCTTAGGATTTAACTCTTCTAACTTCTTGTTCAGATCTCTCAATTCCTGTTGTATACAAAGGAAGCAATTGGTGAGATTTATAGCTTTATTTTTCAGAAATGCAATCTGCGAAACCAAAACACAACATTGATACAAATGGCAAGTACAAACTAATGGAACTGGTGAAAATATAAACCAGACCAGTTCAAAATGTAACAAACACAAAATTATTTATAATAAAATAATAAAAATGTGTACGTACACATGCTTCCATGCACGCACTGTCACACACACACACACACACACACACATGTATATGTATATATATGCACCTGCGCACACACATGTATGTCCACACAAACACACACATATGCATGCACACGCATGTGCACCCACAAAAACACACCCCTCCCCACCAGCACACCCAAATACAATTACAAAATTAATTACTAAAAAAATACCCGGTACTAAATTAAGGTAAATATACTGTACACTTAACACTGACACCAACATGTTTCACTACTGCAGCAGCCTAAAAAAGTTGATCTTCAATCACAACAAACTTATTATTATTTATTGAACAACTCTAATTCTCACTTTCTTAAGAGGGTGTGGTAAATAAATAAGCACTGAGTTCTACAATTGAGATCTACATATTTCTGAAAGTCAATATGGAAAAACTATAAAACAACAATCGTTGATAATTATGTTTGTAAACTTAATGAGCAAATATTTACCCGGAACTATACATTTGCTAAGCGTAATCTCTTGCGCTGCAGTTGAATGTACACAATTTCGGCATCAGAAATTGTTCTATAGATATACGTTACTCAAGAAAAATTTTTGATCAGAAAGTTGGCAAAACCTATTGTATGGGATTGCTGTTTTTTGATTTTTGCAAACTGGCTTTGAGAAACCTACAATTCTAAACTGATGCTTTTAGCTCTAAATTATATACCATGTACTCTTAAGGGACCGCTGTGGCCGAGGGGTCAGACCTCTTGCCTCTCACCAACGCGATCCAGGTTCGATTCCCGGCAGGGTCGTTCCCTGGATTTTCGCATGTGGGAATCGTGCCAGACAATGTCACTGATTGGCAGGTTTTCTCAGAGACCTCCAGTTTCCCCTGCCCATTAATTCCGGCGCTGCTCTATACTTACATCATATCACCCCTCACCAGCGCTAAAGACCTCTATGTTAAGCGCTAACCAAAATCTCTTCACTCACTCATTTTATTACACGAGCAGTACTTGAAATTCAAAACCATCTCTTCAGAGAGCACTCCCCTGACCAAATGAATGTTCACAGTAAACATGAAAATACTGTAATAGGATTCTACCATTTGATGTGTGCACGAAATGAAGTTTACTTAAGACATTACAATACAGGCATACAATTGTTAGAGGAGGAAAGTTGTAGTTTTGGCTAAATATATATTAAAAAAAAAAAAAAGTGAAATCTTATGTTTATTGTATTAATGTGTGAAATCCACACTTTTAGCTTACAACTCTTACACTCTTACTGATCTCACATTTGCATGGTTTCCCACAACAGCATTTAATACTTGCCTATTCACACTGAACAAAAAGCTAGTGAAGTGTCCACTATCTCTCCATTGCTAAAACATCTTTGTTGCATCCAGTGTCTACATCTGCAAGTTTAATTTTCTATGGTGGAGGTAGTTATCTTATTGCCTATGGTATGTCTTTAACAATATGATACCAGAGGGTAAAAATGGGATGAAATTACATTTCAAAATGTTAAGAAGCGTTAATTTTCTAGAATGCTGCTTAGTGCTAAATTTTTAAAATCAGAATGTTACATTTTAACATACAATTAGTTGCTGAGAGGCCTTTGTTTTTCCTTATCAGAATGTTATATTTGATTATTTTAAATGCTTTAACCACCATATTTAACAGTATAATCTGTCTCACGTAATAATTCAAATTTTCACACATTTGTTGACAGTACAGCTGACGATGTGAACAGCAGTGGTTTTTTCTACCATGGAATAATACTGCACAAGCAGACTCAGCCGACTATCAAACAGGTCAGCATATAAAAATACTTCTCCTGGGATAGTTGTTCTCATGAGTCTTAAGAATAGTAAGAAACTGGAATTTTTATGTGAGACAGGCTCACGTAGAATCAATGTATAAATTCCAAATAACCACGGTATACACATCTGATTTGAGGTCATGCACGAAATGATATTCCGCATGGCAATATTTAAATTAACTTTCTTTCTAGCAATGTTTGTGTTGCCCTTGTAAGCTTTTGATACATTAATAGACCTCCATTACTATTTAACCTTTACACTCTACGAATGCACTGTTTTCTAACAAGAGTAGAAGAAATGTGCAAAACAAAATTACCATTTTTTCATTGTCGAACATGCATACACCTGACTGCTGTGTAGGATACTGAAACAAACAAGCCATTTTCATAGATGAAACATGCTAGGAAAATGCAAACTACAGATTACAAAGGCAAAATGATCCATTCTGGGTACAAAATAAAAGAGAAGTCTACGTACTAGCTTTACCAACATGAATTCTACCAATTCCCATCCACTGAAGGTAGCATCGTAAGTAAATATCACAGTAGGAGTGTACGAAAACATATTCTAAATTAGGAACACTAAATTATTATTCGTATAATTGGAAAAACTAATACCAGAGTACCAGAGCCACAAATTTCTAAGTATTCAAGAAATTTTGAACAGTAAATTCAAATAATTACTTACATTACGCAATGGAAATAACATGGCTATACAACATAACCCTGATATTATAAGGTCTCACAGTGCCCGAGAATGAGCTCATAAAACCACTGCTTCTTAGAATAAAATACTTGTTAAATGGAGGTGAGGCCTCACAGGGCCCAAGAATGACAAAGTAAATCCAGTACTTGTGAAATGAAGGTAAGGACTCGCAATCCTTGAGAAAAACCTCGTAAAATCTGGGTTATAACTTATCTAATCTACAAGTATTTTAATAACCAACTATCATTTCTGCACATAAAAAGTTCCTAAATAGTAATAATAATTTGTCAGCAAATTGCTAATTACAGTACCTAAAGTGTTTTTAGGTTAGGGAAGGATGCTTATCACAATCACATAAAAACTGAACTGTATGTCAAGAACTTCAGCCTGTTTACATCTGTGACACCGGAGACGAAAGAAAGAAAACATGTAAGGGGGTAACCTTGCCTGTGGATGATGATGACTGATGGATAGATGGTTGGATGGGTATGGGTGACAAAGACTATGATGATGGTAATAACAACAATACTGTATTCACCCATGTATCCCGTGCACTTTTTTTCCTTCCAAAATAGGGATGCACACCTTATATGGATAATTTGATTTTGAAGTCTGCGAGCTACAGGGGAGGTAGCTGGTGAAGCAATGCAAATGTCGAGACAATCAGGCACGTAAGCAGCCAGCATTGTTTTTGATGCATAGCAGATTACGGTATACAATTATCGTGGTTTCTATGTAAGAAGTAGTAGTACTCTTTTGATATTTCTCTGCAATGTCAAAAGTGTTGCGTCCACCTATGGTGTGTGAAAACTGAACTTTATTAAGGAAGTAGAAAAGATGGGAAACTGTGCTGCAGGCTTTCAAGTACAGTATTGCAGAGTAATGCATCAGAGATTGGAGGAGAGTAAAAAATAAGTTGCTGGAAAACAATGTCAACAGGATATTTTTCACCAAACGTTTCATCGAAAAAAAGGAAGGTGTGGGGTACGCGGATGAATACGGTATATTTCATTAAAATAAAACTGAAGTACATGTCACTGAGTCAGTCTTAAGTTAAATGTTAGGCATACCAATTGCTGGTGAAGATTCAACCAGTGTCTGCATCTTTTGAGGTGAAGTTATCAAGCCTAGCAAGGGGAGAAAGGAAAGTAGTCTCAGCAGCGAGGTTATTAGGGGTGAAACTAGTAAGAATCAGACTAGTGAACATTATGTACAAGTGTCGTGTTGTACCCTTACCTGCTCCTCCATTGACTTGAACAGTTTCCCTACAGTGTTGGCAAGTTGCTGGAGGCAGTCAGTCGCAGTCCTGATGTCAGGCACCAACTGTTTCTTCACACTGGCAATCTGCTTCAGATCCTGTTCAATACCAAAACCACCAACAACAGAAGACGCCATTACCAAAACATACAGAGTTTTAAATTAACAACAGAATATAGCTACAATATGTTTTAAATAAACACATCAGCTCTACAAATTTTTATTTAAACATTTTCTACTTTTAAAGAAAAACATGACAGATTTTATATTAGTACCTATGTAGTTATAACCTTACAAACCTTATTATTACAAATTTAATTTATGCAGTGATTTACTAAGGTAACCAACCTTTCAGTACTAAAGCACCACTATAATTTTCATTTAAAACAGCTATACACTTCAGAGATGTGAGAAATTTGTACCATCCTAAAAATAATATTTCTTGTGTTAATTGTTGTTACAAACTATAAGTAATACGAGCAAACTGAAAAATAAACAAATTTTAAATAAATTATTTAATAAACAAAAGTAAATAAGAAGAGTCACTGCGAACAAATTTCTGACAAAATTTCCTGCTTTTAGCTTCCAATACAAAAATTATATTTTCCTGTACATAATTAATTGCTCTTAGTTTTCAAGATACTTTTCTTATGTAGAAATATTTGATATAAGCAAAGTAATTCTGCTATGAAGTTTATTATTTTTTTATTTTAATTGTTATGTTTTTTCTTCACTTTTATGTTCGTTAACACTTTCCATTCAAAATTTGTTACTTCACTGCATGTTTCTCCTAAACAAAACCTTAATTTTTTACTGAATGATGGGTTCACATAAAGTACACCCTGGAACCTTCTACCAACACAGATATTGATTTACATATCACAAGCATCTAGTATTGCACTTTTATGCTCATGGACGTTTACAGACAATGTTCCATATAATCTGTCAAATCCATGTGTAGATGGGTATTTCTCTTATCATATTGTAAGGGAGTTGCAATGAGCAATATTATTCTGAACAGTTAAATGTCACAGCACTAGGAAAAAATCTAGCAATTTAGAAGTAGTATTTTTTATTTACCACCCAAGTGGAAGTAGAAAGTGGCCTAGAGACACAGGGCTCATCTGCATGAGAGCTATTAAAATGTCAATGAGAATGAGCACATCACTGAAATTACTTTACTTGTGTACAAATAATTTAGATGCTAAATGTGCAATATGCTCAACATTATTGATTATCGAACCACATTTTCCATTTCAAGCGAAACTGTACATATTCACCCATAAATACAGCTGAAAAAATTTATTAAAGTAGTAATTAATATAAATAAATAAATAAACAAGAAAAAATACAGTGTTATTTACACATTCTTTAAACAAAAGTAAATTAAAACAGTACAATGAAATTATTTTTCCTTTAAAGTTTGCTGAGAATGTGGAGTGTGGGTCAGTGTCGGACTGGAAGACCACTGGGCCCTCGGCAAAATTTGTCTGAACCCCCCCCCCCCCAAGTAAATATTTCATATTGGATTACCGAGAAAAATTGTACACTAGTCACTAGTAGCGTTATACTAACAAATTATATTTATTTATAAAATAAGTGGAATAATGTTTTATACAAATATATAGTTATACATTAGATGATATAATTGCATAATTCTACTGCTAAATAGAGAGCAAAGCACACCTTATATAG
>PNEQ01056251.1:0-19653 GCA_003012365.1 Medauroidea extradentata
ATGAATATATTGGCCTCACCACCAACACTCTCAGAAAGAGAATGAATGACCACAGAGCAGACATCAGACAAGCCACTGCAGGTAAGGACATCAACCCACAGGAAAAACCAGTTGCTGCCCACCATAACAAGGTCTTTGACTCTTGCTACAGCAGTAGAGTGGTGAGGGCCCTGCCACCTACAAGCAATAGCTCTCCACTTAGACAACGGGAACTAGCTCATCAGTACATTACCAAATCCAGGTCTCAATATAAGATAACATCCCCAGTCAGTCAGCTTCCCAAAACCATTTCACTCGCATCTCCTCATAAACACCTACACATCCTCTCCCACATTATGTTCTTGAATCTCCCAGCTCATATCAGTTCAACCATTGGCCGCTAGGTGCATTAACATCAGCAGTCACATAGCAGTCAGACATGTCTCTTTGTCCGAGGAAGCTGCTCTACGCAGCAAAATGTCGCAATACGTGCTTCCGCAATTATGTGTCATCCTCTATATGTTTGTGTGTATCTGTCAAATAATAACATGTAAGTACTTGTGCTTCTATCCTTTGTTCATTCTGATAGCCTAGCGGCCTCTTCCTTTCAATTATATTATAGAACAAAAGTCAGTTTCTAACAAACGAACACTGCACATACAGTAGAGCTCCTTTTTTAAACCCCCGGTTTTTACACTCTCCCACATTTTACCTCTACTTTTTGTGGTTTCATTCGCTGATTTTACATTAGAAATTTCTCCCTTGTTACACTTTCCTGCTTTTTGTAGGGCAGGTATGTGGTGGGAGGGGGTGGCCCCACACAAGGCCATCTCTCTCTCAAAACCACAAGAATCCATCACTTTTACTCTGCCGCTGCCACAAGTACGCTGCCAGGTCACTGCTCTGCACAGTGCTACATTAGCCAGGTTCCGCTCCTGATATCCTCTCTTACTCACTATGGGGCTGACAAAGTGAGGTATTGTGTACATGCAACACAGCAGTAAGCTGATATGTCAGTTGTAGGTGTGGGCTGTTAGCTAACAGCTAAGAGTCTTTTCAATAGGACAGCTGACCGTGTTGCATCATTACAGATCCTAACAGCTGAGACACTTACACTATATGTATATTATCCAGTGTCCCAAAGGATACTGGTGAATGAGTGTAGACTAAAGTCTTAACATCCTCTACGACTGCCTTTCACCCCAGACCACAATGCAACTTGTTTGCAGTGGTACATCAAACATCGGAAGTGGATGCTGGAAGGTCATTGTGTTATCTTTTTTGATTAATTATATTTCACTCAGAGAATTAATGATGGATGTATCCAGATGTCACATTGAGATAAGCATGAAACACATACGCATACACATCATAGAGGAACATATTCCTGACATTATTTTGCAGCACAATTATGTGCATCGACACACTACATATTCTACAAGATTCAGACACCATACCTTAGCTGCGAGATCACTTGACCTATCACAAATTCAGTATACTAGGCATAAACTAGAATGTGATCCTCTTCGTCACTAGTGCCCTGCCCAAACAGTTGATGGACTCTGTCGGCACTTGGAGGAAGAGTTATAGAATATACTATAGGACCATATTCTTTGAGAATTAATGCCATGCTGATGCTAGCTCCACTGCTTCCAAAGAGCTCCACATGCCATGTGAAATATACTACTGTATGCCATAGTGATGTTCATACAAGCCAGTTTAATGTAATGTGCCTTAATACTTATCCTTACTTAAAGTATTTAGGCCTATGTAACTTATTCTATAATTCTTTGAAAGCTATGTGTTATTTTCAAACAACACAAATTCAGGACTATGAGCATAAGCAAAGCTCCACACTAAAGCCTGAATGAAACAAGCTTTCCTTGTGAGATACAGTGAAGAATTTTGAAGGTCATTTAAGGCAGCTCTGCTTGTTTAGCTCAGTTCACTGCACGATGAGGAACATTGGTGGCACCACTCTTAACAGAACTGAGCTTGGGTTAGTACTTGTACACGTGCTTGTTATCGTTTTCATATGTAACAATAAAGCAGCTGGTGACCAGTTTCAGTTTTTGCAAATTTACAAACAGCTGAGACTTATCCAGCATGTAATGGTGACAAACGATCTTGCATGCATCATGTACTAGAAGCTAATAAAACTTCTAGTTTAGTTTTTATAATAAAATATGTTTTTTTTTTTTTCAGCAATTCCACACTTACAGCCAACTTCACAAGTTCAGCCAACTCCCCACATTTAACACATGTTTACAAAGGAATAAGATATCCCACTCCATAGCAAACAGAACTGACTTTAAAACACTTAAGCAACAGCCGACACCAAATTATGTAACAGCATTCTATTTTATTAAATACAGTACATAGCTGGACTAAGTATTCTTGGCAGTACAAGACGGAAAAATTTATTACAAAATTCTTTTATGACCCTTGTAATTGTTATTATAGTCTGTCTAGTGTAACTTTTCCATATTTTGACATTTCTCTTCTGAGAAATGTGTCTGGCAGATCCATTGTTTGGAGCTTAAAACCTACCTGGGTTCCTGGAAAAGCACTGTCTCTACAATCCTGTTTACACACACAGTTCCCAGAAGCGAACTGTCAAAATATGGAATTCTTATGTGGGATAGACTATACTGTTGCTTTTTTTTTCTCCACCTAATTAAATGTTCACATTGTGCCTTGGAATACTGTTTTCACATCATGAATACTGTGGGTGTTCCTTACAATTTTTTAAACCAGTACGAAGCTTTCAAGCAAATCTCACTGAGACCATGACATCTCAAGCTGTACAAGGATTATTAAGAGTGATAAACAACACATTTATTTAGTTTAAAGAGCACTAAATATGTAACTAACGTACATGTAACATACTTGTGGCCTAAGTAGATTTTTTTTTATTTTATGTAAAGTATGTTCTGAAATAAACTTAACAACTTCGATTCAAAAAGATAGTGGGGTGTTGTTTACTGCACAATGTTCACACACACCTAAAGTTTTGCTTGGTGTCTGTGCAGGTTAGTCAGTGACGAAAATGGCCACCCTCAGATAATGGCACAGTGTGTAATGTTTCAGAGAGACAAAATCTGACACCAAGGTTCAGCGTAAACAGCTACAATGCGAGGATATGGGGCTCTGAGAACGTCCACTTTACCATGGAAATTGTGTGAGACAATCTGCCGGTGAATGTGTGGTGTGGTCTGCTTCATGACAGAGTGGTGGGGCTTTTTTCTTTGCAGAGGCCTCAATAACCTCAACCGTTTAATTGTACATGTTGGAGAGGTTTGCCAAAGAGCTGCAACCTAACATCATGCTGTACCACTCCTCTCTGGGCCTTGGTCGTTAGGAGGCTGTGAACGACATATTCCCAAGTCGCTGGATTGGCAAAGGAGGACCTATTTCCTGGCCCTTAAGGGGTATGGAAAGGTACGATGTCAAGTGGACGACTGGAATACTCAGTCGTCAATAAAATTTTAACTACTCATCAAAATTCGATGATATATTTTGCCGAGAAGATATTTTATCAGCAGCCATCTGTTTATGTAGCACTATGTGGTAGTGTGCTTTACTTTCGAGTAAAAAATTAAAAACTGTTTTCAGAAGGGCTTGAAACCATAAAATCTACAAAAATGGAAAACTGTCAGTTTAAATATTATGAACTATAATAACATATAGGCCTCTATAGTAACTGAATTTAAAAAATACTTGCACTTTCATGTGAAAATAAGAGTAAATTTGTATGTGTTATGTTGGTAGCAAAGGGAGCAAGTTACATCTACAAAAAGTGTTTTGTTTTTTAGTAAGAAGTCTTCTTCCGGTAGCCATGTTGGTGAAAAGATTGTATCTCGCAGTACACTGGATTAAATAGTAGTTTAATCAAATGTTTGTACGCTTATTTGATCCCCATTGTCACAACAGGTTATGGGTCCAGGCTCACAAACCTGGAGAGAACCCGATTGCGGCATGCGCACGTACAAAAAAGGGGACAAGATCGTGATAGCCTAGAAATGCCGCGCGGTTGTGAAAAGTGTAGGATAACCCTAGCGGTTATAATATTTATCACTCAACATCTAGCTAAAAAATGGGCATGTCATGTGCATCAGGATCACCGGTCGTGAAAATACTTCCTAGATGCGAAAACTATTCCTCAAGTTCGCCCTTAAGGCCTACCTAATCCATGATGAACTTTGGGACGTGACTGAGACGAAACCAGCGGAATCAGAGGACAGCAGCGCATGGAAGAAGTGCAACCAGAAGGCACATTCACGTATAGTTCTGTCAGTGGATAAAATTAATTATTCACATACTAAGATAATGGCTGAGGCATGGCTGGCATTGGAAGGCGCGTTTGAAGACTTGGGACTGACTAGGCGTATTGGTCTGTTGACTGTACTAGTCACGACCACATTAGATAAATGCAGATCAGTAGACAACTACTGTGACAGCTTAATAACGACCACCTATAAATTAAATGAGATGAAGTTTCATTTCAGTGACGAGTGGGTTAGAACCCTGCTGCTAGCCGGATTACCTGGGAGATACCAACCAAAGATAATGGTGACAGAAAGCTCCGGAATTAAGATCACAAGTGATCACAGTGAAATTACTACAGGAAATCAAGATGGACAGAGCGAGCAACAGTGATGAGAGAGCCCTGTACTCAAAACACAAGGGCAATGGAAAACAGTGAGATGCTACAAATGCAACAAGCCAAATCACATCACAAAGTTTTGCAACAGCGAAAGTGAAAAACACATAGGTTCTACTCAACAATGTGATCACAAAAAACACATGTCGGGAGCCAACCAAGGTAAGAAGAAGGCATTCCTGGCTGCAGACCCTCGGGACACTGATCAAGAAATCCATGGTATTTGAACTCGTATGCGTCGACCCACATCACGCACAATGAAAAGTAGTTGCATTACCAAGAGTCATGTGACAGCACAGTTACAGGGGTGAACGGGAGTGAACAAGTGGCGAAGGCCTCTGGTTGTGTAGACTTATATTTTCGTGTGAAAAATGAAGTTGTTGAGGTAGAGGCGAGTGACGTGCTGCATATACCAAGCTCAACTGTAAATCTACTCTCGGTAAGCAAGATTGTCAGTAAAGGGAATAAGGTATGTTTCAACAGTAAAGGTGGTTTTGTGTATGGCTCAGATGGAAATCTGATGGCAAAGGCAGACCTTGTGAATGGCATTTATTGCCTTTCCACAACAGGCACAAACAAGATGTGTCATTATGCTGCCAACCAACAAGCTTGTCTGTGGCATCAGGATTGGGTATTTGAACCGTACAGGTATGCTGCAATTGGTTAAGGTGTCAAAGGGAATCAGGGAAGATGCTGTAACCAAAGATCCATGTGATTTCTGTGAAACTGGCAAACATTCTCGTCTTCCATTCAAAATAAGTGGAAATTGTTCTCGAGGTATTTTGGACCTAGTGCACACCAATCTTTGTGTACCTATGAAAGTTCCATCCAAAGGGGCAGTCCAGATTTTTGTGGACGACCTCTCAAGGTACTTATATGTTTACTTCTTGCAGGAAAAATCTGAAGTTGTAAATGTATGTAAGGAGTTTTAAGCGCTTGATGGTGAAGCAGGCAGGCCAGTCCATAACAGTTCTATGTTCTGACAATGGAAGGGAGTACATGAATGGAGACATGAGAAAATCTCTCTCTTCACGTGATATTGTGCACCAGACAACAGTACGACACAGCCCACAACAAAGCAGAATCGCGGAGAGGACTAAGAGGACATTAGTCGAGAAGGCGCGCACAATGCTTCTCGATGCCAACCTACCAAAACAGTACATACTGGGCAGAGGCAACTCTCACAGCTGTATACCTGACAAATCTGTCTCATTTCAAGTGCCCTTCAGCAAGAGACTTGCTACAAGGCTTGGCACGAAAGTGAACCTGATCTATCACACCCGAAAGTTTTTGGTTGTAAGGCAATGACACACATCTCCAAACCACATAGAAAGAAGTGGGACCCCAAGTTTGATCGGTTGATTTTTGTATGTTACTGTGAAAACCAGAAGGGGTATAGACTCGTAAATGACCAAACAGGAAAGTTAACTATAAGTCATGATGATGTGTTCATGGAGCAAGACGAGAAATACACTCCACATGAAGAATGTGTGCAAACATTTGATACAGTGTTCACACAGGGACTTGAGACTGAGACTGAAAAATCTCAAGAACACGAACACAGTGAGAACCATGAGAGTGAAGAAAAACCATTTCGAGATTTTGAACGCGAGCAACAAGAGAGGCAGACAGAAAAGCAACCAAACCACTACTAAACTTAAAGATTGGAAGAACAAGAGAGACAGGCCCAAAGGGAACAGCAAGAAACATGAAGGTCTTCCAGACTCCCAAAAGCAAAGGAATGGCCGGATCATGTAACATGTTATGCGGAGAGCTGAAGTCTGCCAGATGGACATATATACGTGGATAATGCACTTAAAGGTGACCATTCTGCAGAGTGGAGGAGAGCCATGAAAAGAAGAGTTTTTGTCGCTAGTTAAAAACTACACATTCAAAGAAGTTGAAGCACTAAAGGACACAAAAACCCTAAAAGTGAAACCAGGTATAAACAGTGAACCAGAAACTTTCAAAGCCAGGCTTGTTGTGAAAGGTTGTAGTCAGACTGAAGTGGTGGATTATGAAGAAACATGTTCAACCATTGTCAAGTACTCATCTGTACGATACCTCTTGTCTCTGGCAGTGAGGGAAGACCTGGATATAGATCACTTGGATGTAACGTTGGCCTACATATATGAGCACCTCCAAGAAGAAATTTATGTCATCCCCCCTCCCCACAAGAGTTTGCAAAGTCCAGAAAAGTGTGGAAATTGAAAAAGGCAGTGTGCGGACTAAAACAAGCTGGCCGAAACTGGTTTCATACGCTCTGATGCAGATCCATGTGTGTATCACCTTCGCGACAGCAGCAAGTTTACTGCAATAGCTGTGTACGTTGACGATTGATAGATTTTCTCTGGCAAAAGAGCAATGCAAGACAAAGAAACTCCTGAAAGAGAACTTTGAAACGAAAGATTTACGGCCAGCAATGCAGTGCCTAGGGATGAATGTTACAAGGGACCATAAAGAGGGAAAAGTGTGGATCTCTCAAGATGCCTACGCAAAAAGAATACTCCAAAATTTTGGCATGGCTGATGCTAAGCCAGTTGCAATGCCCCTGGACCTTGGAATCGACCTGGAGGCAGACTGCTCTGAAGAGGTTGACATCCCATATCGGGAAGCGATAGACATTTTGCTTTACCTATAGCAAGTATCCAGACCTGACCTGCCATGCAGTGAATCTACTGAGCAGGTACAACAACTCCCATAAGAAGGTGCACTAGGTAAGTGTAAAAGGATATTTAGATACATTAGGGGAATACAAGGTTACACATTAACGAGTACTCCAGGGATGGTAACAGGCAGTTGGAAACGTACAGTGATGCAGATTGGGGAAACAAGGTGAATCAAAGGCACTCTGTTATCAGGTCATGCTTCAAACAAGTGGTGGTTTGATCTCATGGTACAGAAAGAGGCAAAAAACTGTCACACTGTCAACCTGTGAGGCTGATTATATGGCTGAGTCATTTACTGTGCAGGAGTTATTATGGTTGAGGCAAATAATGTCAGAAATTGTACCTAGGAGTGTAGAAGGGTTGCTTGATGTGTTCTGTTGAGCGATAACCCTTAATTACAGGGCTTTCTTTTAGGAGATATTACGATGATTCCTGAGTCCAGGTTGGGTTATGGGGTGTCTAGAGGGTTTCTTCTTGGTTTTCCCGAGGTCTCGAGGATCTCGGCTAGGGTGATTAATAGTGGAAGCCCCAGTTGACGGTGCCGGCGCATTCCCTTTCCTCTTCGGACCTCCCACTCCACTGGCCATGGAGGGGTAGGCTCGGAAGGGAAGGGGGGGGGGGTCTGGTTCCGTCGAGCGCGTGTCGGCAAGTCGAGCTGGCGGCCACTCGAGCAAGAGACCTCACTCTTGTGTCAGGCGTGGACGAGGAAGGGTCTAGGAGGGTAAGCCCTCCTCATTGTGGAAATGGTGGATTAACGAGTGCTGCTGGGACTTCCTGTGGGCTCTCTGCATCGCTTGGCAATGTAGGCAAAAGCAATACCAAGGGACATTGCGGCTTGTGTGGTGAGTCCGCTTAAGTGACGGCGTAACATAGAGATATGAGTGAGTCTCCCCCGATTGTTTCTGTGCCGGCGCATTTATCGCCTTGAAGGTCCACCGAACTTGGGCAAATGGCAAACATTTAGCTTCCCTTTTTTCCCTTTATGTCAAGCGGGGCCGTTAGCGAGACCAGGAGAGCCGAGTAACGGCAAAATGCTAAGGTGCCTGGATTTGCGCAGGCCGATGAGCTGGTGAAAATTTAATGTCGCCCTTGGACAGGGAGATTGTCTTCTAACCTTCTGATATCCCGAAAACTGCTGGAGTTGTGGCGGAAAACTCAATGCGTATGATTGTAATTATAATAAGCATCAGGCCCTTTATTGTTTTTGTGGTGGGCATTCGACGATTTAAGAGTGTGTAAATTTGAACTGTGCACATTTTGCACGAAACCCAATTGGATGTATGCATTGCAATGTAAAGTCTTGTAAATTTAAAAAGTACCTGAATATATTGGTTATTAGTGATTTTGCCCGAGTTTTCTTTGTTCAAGAATGCTGTTGACAAACCTTACCCTTGCAGCCTACATCTATAAGAATAGGTAGGAGTTTTGCTGAGTCTTGCCCTGTTTGTGCGAGCTTATCCGTGGGGTTAAGCCTTCTGAGTGTTTGTTTATTAAGGCCTTCAGCCCGATAGAGAGTATATTGAGCCATTTAACGGCTCACTGTGACAATAGAGGTTCAATCCAACTGGCCAAATATGTAATGACCAATGTCAGGCCAAAACACATAGACATCAGACACCATTTCCTCAGACAGTACATAGATCCAGGGACAATAAACGTTAAGTACCTGTCGCCTGAAAAAAATGTTGACCGATATATTGACGAAGCCATTAGGCAAGGCAAAACACGTGTTTTGTAAAACTGAGTTTGGACTTTAAGACTATGAAGTTTGAGATGGACACTAGGTTGAGTAAAAATTCCTCTTTGTCCTCCTGGGAGAGATACAAATTTATAGGGTGGTGTTGAAGAGTAAATTTGTATGTGTTATGTTGGTAGCAAAGGGGGAAAGTTATGTCTACAAAATATGTTTTGTTGTTTAGTAAGCAGTCTTCTTCCAGTATCCATGTTGGTGAAATAATTGTATCTCGCAGTACACTGGATTAAATAGTAGTTTAATCAAATGTTCATACGCTTTATTTGATCACCATTGTCACAACAATTAAAGTTACTTACTTATAGAGTGGTTTTCAACAAACTTCCGGTGCATTTTAGCTGACTTCAGTAAGCAAAGAAGAATTCTAGTGACAGCATTTACGATTGTAGCAATGTGTCATGTTTGTTGTCTATTCATATACTTCTTGAGTGTTGCCATGTCACATCATGTTGTCTATGTCCTTTTCTAAAGGTAAATATGCTTAAGGGAGTATTGTACAAGCAACAGGCTACTTGGTTGGTGCAGAGTTGGCAATTATGCACCAGCTGCTCACCCAGCAACATCGCAGTGGTGTCACGCCATCTGTATTACAACTGACTACCTTTCTTCCTTGTCTTTTTCACAACAATCACTCAACAAATGTTTAAAACGGGAGGGGAAGTAAGGCGACAAGTTGCATTTGAGATAAGACTGTTAAGGCCGTATAAAAGTTTTTTTTATTGTGATTAAGGAAAGCACCATCATCCCAGGATTGTGAGTGTCGTAGCTTAAAAGCCACAATATGCTGAAAATTGAAGCATACATTACTACGTGTGTAATAAACTTAGTCAACTCAATCTTTATACATGCTATCTATTATCACACAAATTACATATGTATTACGTTTCAGAAATATTAAACAACTGGTGAGTGAGCACTAGTACCTCTAATATCACCAGTAATATACCACAAATAAGAAAGTAATGGGTATGTTCGCGAAAATATTTGTACCAATCCATTAGAAAATTATTTCAATTAATTTCATCAGTACACTAGACCCCTGATTTTACGAACCCTGGATTTTACGATTGTAGCGATTTTACAAATATACATACTCTTGGGAACCAACAAAAAATTACAAACATAAAAAAAAAAAATTAAAGCTGTCAAAAAATCACAAACATAAAAAAAAGTTAAAGCTGTTGAAAAATGTGACGGTGCACGTTGGAGAGGCACGTTTGGCCGATGAGCACCACTATGTACGTTACACAGTTTGTCTACTGCTCATTTCTTTATAATAAAGCGAAATCGTACTCTTCGTATGTAACAAGACTGTGACAGCTGGCATTACATGCTTGTCTCACAGCCGGCAGATGACCCCCCTGCACCACATACCTTCTCAAACATCAGGGTGGGAAACGGCTTGCAACGCGTTTCCCGGGAAATGTCAATCTATATCCTCACCCCCTTGGTGGAAAAATATCTTGCAGACATCCAACCTGAAACCCTACGCTTCCCCTAGCCATTATCAGCTCACTTTCACGTATATACTAACACCGGTAAAGATAATCTCTATTACCGTGTGCACAACAGGATTTTTCATTCCCAGCCTATACCCGCACCCAACCACAGAAAATGACAATCACATGTCTTGTATGTTATTTTTTGAGTTTGTAGTGGTTTACTCAATTTTCCTGGTGAAGTGAGAAACTTCTTGTGTTGCAATCTCCTCCAGGCCATAGGATTTCTGGCACTGACACTGTGGTCAGATCATGGCTTCATGGAATTTAGAGTATTGCACCGTGGCGGAGAGTGTGTGTGATTGCAAACGAAGTGAAAGCCAGACAAAAAAAATGGGGGACGCGTTATTAGCACTAGACATCAGCTGGTGAGTGTTTGTAAAGTAAACACAACTGGGCAACGGGTAAGAACAGCATAAGTGACTTAGTTTGGACTCGTTGACGGCACAGTTTTTGCATTAATTTGACTCTTGCCGTACACACACAATGTCTCGACATGCCATTGTTAAAAGGGCATGAGTACCGAACATAGTCCAGCACAATGTCTTCAAACTTCACTTGATTTTTTTATTCATTATTTTCGTATTGCAAAGAATAGTACACCAGCCTCTCGGCTTCCGAAAAAAAAAATTTCATGCAACACTAATTTTTGTTTCTTTTGACAAGAGTCTTGTAAACCTCTTAAGGTTTATTTTTCCACACTATGCTACGGACGTCAAGACTACATTATTGCGAGCTTGGTGTTTAATTTTTATTTGTGACATGGATTGGTCATATAGATTGTTCGTAGGTGTGATTTTAATAGAAAGACGTCTGTCTATTGATATAAATTTAAACTTAAGTTATTATTTGCCATTTTTCGTGTGAAACAATACGGTTGTCAGACTACATATTCGTGAGAAGACACTCAGTGCTCGGTATTCTCTTTTTTGTCTCTTTTTTCTCCAACACCGGTCATATTTACTGTTCAGTAGTACCCTTTTAATCAGAAGACGTCAGTTTTGTGATATAAATTTATATTTTAATGATAACTTGTCTTACTTTCCCGCAAAACTGCATGAAAATCGCGACCCCCTTGGATATGCTTTGCGAAAAAATGTGATTTAAAATTTGGTGAAGAGGTGGGGGGTAAAATTGGCCTCAATGGATTTTAAGAAGGTAGCGATTTTACGAATGTCATAAATGGAATTGTCAGTATTCGTAAAATCAAGGGTCTAGCGTAGTTAAAACTTTTAACTGTCAAGGAAATGTTTGCTTTGGCTTCAGGCATGGATCCAGCAATGAGTTTTAGGAGGAAGGGTGGAGGTGAAAGGGGGTTGGGTAAATTATATAGCATAAAAATTTTTTTTAAAATAAGAATAGAGCTGTGACGAACTGGCAGTTGTTTGATGTGACCATCCACATTTTTCCCTATATACAAACCATTGTCATTCCTAAATGGCATATAACTAGGGTTACCAGACATCCGGAAATTCTCGGACATGTCCTACAATTTAAACCTTAGTCCGGTGTCCGGGAAGAATTTCCAAATAATTGTAATTGTCCTACATTTCCTATATTTTGCTGCCAAAAGCTCAATATTAGTCCTAAACATGGCCGCCGCACTGCTACAAATACCATTATAGTCACAGTGTTCTATGTACAATATTGATCGTCTGTCTCGCTGACAGAGTTGTCAATTTCAGTATCGCGTATATTTGTGTCTATGGTTAGGATATCTGCGGCGAGAGTGATATTGCATATTTGTTTACATATTTAATATTTTTATTATGTGTTCATTTTGTTAAATTTTAGGATGTCCTACATTTTGTAGCAATGTCCTACATTTTGGACCACGTGTGTCCTATATTTTAATAGAAGCATCTGGTAACCCTAAATATAACCATGTTCATTTTTAGATCTTTACATTGTACATAGTTGAATTTTTTGGAGGGTTTAGCAGTGTGGTCAATGGGGGGAGCAATTGCCTCTATACCTCCTCCTTTTTGGTTTGGACCTGTCCTTGTTTTTGTGTTGGCCAAGCTGATGTCCATGTATGAGTTGGCAGGACTGAGGCAGTACTCAATAGGATCCTTCCCAATATTTACGAGAGTGAAATGAAGTTCAAGGCAGGTAAGCAGGTGATCGGATGAAAGAAGCATTGCAGAACGGACTTGTGGGCCGCACACCAGCAATTGTGCAGCAATATATACAGTGTTATTATTAACTTCAAATAAATGGCTATTGAAACCCAGCAGAATCTGTATTTCCTTTACAGTCCATGACTTTTTCACGATACTGAACAGGCTACCTGAGTATACTAAAATGCCACACTCACTCACCAGTTGTTACATGTTTCTCAAACTAATTAAAATTTCACGTACATGGTAACAGATACCACAAAGGAAGTTTTACTTGTCTTTGTCTAAGTGAATGCCTGTTCATTGTTTCAGCAAATTTAGACTTTTACGGAACTGTATAATAAAACCCCTGTCATCATTTGGTTATAATAAAGTTTTTATTAATCACTTTACGACATTGAAATTAAAATAAAAAATTGTGAAAAATGGCCTTAAGACGCACAGATTTTGGGTATGAAAACTGCATAAAATTGTGTTACTGTATCAGCTAGTGCATCAGATTACTGTAAAAAACAATGAACAGAAGAAATTTAAAGACACTCATCAATGCTAGAGGTACCATTATTTTGTCAGATGTTTGATTCTTACGTTAACAAAGAAAATTAATTAAAAATGAAAATACTTGGTACTTTGAAAACTAGGCTATCTCAGAATTTTCAGAGCATCCTTTTGACCACAAAAAATTATATTAAAAATACTCATGTCAAGGAATAGTTAAACTTAATCTAGTTAGCACACCTTGAAGATACTATTATGCTTGATGAAACGTCTGACCCATGTACGGGTAATGTGTCCGCCGCAACTTTCGACTTGTTTGCTTTATATTCATAAAAGCACAGCTCACACACGCACACATGTGCACGAGCACGCACGCACACACACACAAAAAAACGCACACACACACGCACGTGCACACACACATATATAACTTAGTGGAATTTTGCATCCAGATATTAGTCTCCCACATAAGAATTCCACTTTTTGACAATTGTGTTGGCAATTTTTTTACAGCTGCTTCTACGAAATAAGCAGTGTTTTTCTCTGCCACAAGTGATTGTTGCACAAACATACTCAACTGGCTGTCAAACTGTGCAGTTTATCAAAATTAAAATTACTTTTCTGTATAAATGTATACACACAATAGTCTTCAGAACTATCAAAAACTGGAATTCTTACATGAAACAGACTACAGATTGAATGGCAATGCAGTTTATATGCTTTTAGAATCATCAGTTATTCATAAATAACTACAGTATATAATATAAAACTAACTTTCCCCGCTTGTTTTCTATATATTTAATACCGTAGTCTTCAGAATCAAAATTCCTCGTATCACTATAATGCAAACCATTGATGCTCTTCCAAACATAAACTGTTTTCTATAGCCGTCTTTAGGCTACTGTTTTGTTTTTATATCTGAAATGCTACTGCTATGAAAAACTTTGCTAGAGTTGCGGTTGTTATCCGAGCAAAATAAGTGTTATATGCAGGCATGTTATAACACAGTTCTATTATAAATGGTTGGATGGATGGATGGTTGAATGAATACATTAATGCAAACCTATAAAATAACCATGGTTGTTTTTAAGAGTATTTGCTATAAACCTTAATCATGGTGGCCACTCAAGGTCACTTTCAAAATTCCCTGACTTTTTCAGGTTTTCCAGATAAAATCTTGATTTTTTCCTGACTATTTTTAAACATAATTTCTAAACATTTCACAGACTTACCTTAGTTTTTAAGCGACTTCAATTCTTCATCAATGGTGATTGCTGCCTTTGATGCATACTCCATTGTAATGAGCTAACTCCCGTCCTCGGTTATTCATTATTCTTTATTTCAACGATCCCAAATAATAACTATTCCGCCATACATCAGCCATACTCTTCCACATACCCATAAGCCCCCTTAACACACTGTCCAACCTTACAACCTAACTTCCCTACATGCACCACATCCATGATTCTTCTTTTTTCTCATTTAGCACTTTCATTTTCTTTTGGAGCAGTTTTTTTTCACATGCTGCTTTGTCCTATTGAGATTGTTCAGATTGTTTCCTCTCCAAACACTCCATGTAATGAGCCCTAGCGCTTCTGGCAGAGTGAACAAGTTCCTTGGATATAATGATGGATTCTAAACCACCATGACTTTTAACTGCATCGTACACCTGACGTTGGGCCACAATATTTTCTTCAGGCATATTTTCCATTAAGCATTCCTTATTTATGGAAAATCCCATTTCAATGGAAGCATTTCCACAAGTCAAAATAAATACAATTTTTAGAAATGAAATCAATTCTTCATGTTTTTCACTACCTGCCAGTAGTTCTGTCAACCAAAACACGCTCAGCCTATGTTCTGCGAAAGACTAAGTCTTCATTGTTTCGAGAAACCTGTCTTTACTACAGATATCCTTGAACTGGTGTTCAACTCTATCTGCCATCGCCCCTGAAAGCCACATATTCTCCAAGAAAACCTCCAATGCAAACCTAAGTCTTTTATCACAGATGGACTCCAAACTTGTAATTTCAGGATCAAGGCAAGAAATGCCTTTGGTCAGTCTGAATTTTAAAGGCGATCTCTCTGTCAACTTGTTGCATAATGCAACCATTGCATTTCTACATTCATTCTTGAATTCCAGAATTTCCTGTTCTGTCACACCAGTAGTTCCACGAAGAACATCCCTTACTGCATACCCGAGATCCACATCTTTTGAGAAAAGAAGATTTTAGTTGTTAGCTAGGTTTATTTTAGACACATTATACACTGACTTTAAGATATGTGGTTTCACAAATTTGGCAATAACTGATTTCATGGTAGAATTAAGTGCCCTGTACAAAAATGGTGCAAGAGGTAGATCAGACTGGAACTGGGTCAAAAATGGCTCTACATCCATAGCTAGGGACTGAAAAAAAAAACAAAGCTTTCGTTTTAACAACTTGTCTTTCATTGCCAATGACACAACTTGGAAACTATTGCACGTAGGAATCTTTTTATCTCGAGTGACACCATCAATGTCTTTTGCACGGTTTGGAAATATAGCGATAGCACGCTCCACAACTTTGCTATTCTCAACACAACGAATTGGACAGTACTTAAGGGGAACAAGTTGGACTGTGAATAGCGACTGTAATCAGCTCTTCAAGATGGTATTTGGTAGAATAAATTGTGTAATACCCTTAAAAATTCAATCACTTCCCATTTTGTCTTCTTCATGCCAGTTTTAAAACTACAATAGAATCACGGAAATAGCGAAAACACGGTTATAGCAAAGTCTTTTTGAGGAACCGTCAAAAAATTGCAAAAAAAATTCCATGAAAAATGTGAATTTTATGAGTAGAAACATGTATGGTGAGTCGTGTGAAGCAGGCTTGTAGCGAGATTCGTGACCATGTGAAGCAGACTTGCGGCAACGTACGTGACCTTGTGAAGTGAGTAGGTATTCGTTAGCCGGATGCAACCCTTACGCCGCCACCCCTTCCCTCGCCAAGCCAGCCAGCTGGCACTGTCACGTGAGTCATGCTTTTGCCTGGACACATCGCTTCCCTCCCCAAACTAAGCGCGTTGTTCTAAAAATATAATTGCGCCCTTTATTTCCCCCACCCCTTTTCAACCCAGGTGACCGTTGGCTACGTTTCCGTAGTTAATAATTGTGCTTTCAACCGTGTTTAGTTTCACATACAGCTTGCGTTTCTGACTTTAATTATTGATTACGATTTTGGATTTTGATATACGTACAGTCGAGCCACGCCAACAACGCCATCGGCTACTACAACAACACAACTACAATAGTATTCTCAATGCCGGCCAAAAAAAATTTTTTTAAAATAATTTTGAAGGAATAAAATGGAAAAAGTTAACATCCCAAGCAGGAAAGATTATTTAAAGTACGTTCATTAGAATTCAGCTATACTGTAATTACAGTCCCGGAATTTTCGGAAATGTGAAGGAACGGCGATAAAATGGAGAAGTTATTGGGTGGGAGGGGGAGATAAAGAGAGGAAGGCTCCGATGCCAGACACACTGTTGTCAGCGATCCCAAAAAGCTTCCGCTCAGTTCAGAATACGTCACGGCTATTTGGAACAAGAACTGCGTGTTCTGACTGAATAACGGCAGACATATGCTGTATCTTCACTAAGAATAATTGCCGCCGGCTGTGCTATACCCGAGTCACACACACCACCCATACAGAAGAAATGTCTCTGGGAGATATGATAACGCTGTCTCTTTCCCTCACACACTCACCCACACAACTACTCGTGCTTATCTCTGCTTAGTTTGCTACATCTCATATTTACTCCATAGACCTTAAGTTTTTTTGAGATAAGCAGCAAGGATGGCGGATGAGAGGACGCATTGGCGTTACCGTCTCCTGTCAATGTATTTCCTGTTCTGATTCACTTTCATGCTCACACAGTCGGCCGTACATGTTTTTGTCTTTTAGTTAAATGGTAATTTAAACATTTACTGTACACTAATTATAAATTATCACACTAAATGTCACATAAACTTGAGCGAGAAGCAATAAATCCTTGCGGGCTGGCCGTTGCATTGTTAAAGTATTGTACACACCGTCAGGAATAATGTGGGAACAAGAGTAAGTCACATTTTTTTGTCTTGGAACGAATCTGTTTGAACAGCTGAAGGAGAAGAAAGAAAAAAAAAAAGGGGAAAAAAAAAAAAAAGAAAGAAATCACGGGTGGTGGGCTGTCTGTGAAAAGAGCGTGTCTAGCTTTTGCATTGCTTTTCAACGAACTATCTAGATTTGGTAGCGCTCACGTAGGTCAGACATGTTTTCTGTTGGCACACTGCCGGAATAAAATCACAAAATTGTGACCTTGCTCAATGTCAATGCATACACGTGCGCGCACTTCTGTTACTGCTAATTGGCTTCGAACTTAATTTCGTGCCGCCTCTAAACACAGTTCACTACTAGTGTGCGAAAATAAAGCAACTACCAATGTTGGCGTAGCTTATTTTTGCTGGCAAATACCACTACAATTGCCTGCCCAATGGACAAGTGAACAATTACATTCACCCGTCCAAGCTGACTTTTATATGTCTGTGGCATGCGCAGAAATTATTCGACGCGTGCCACAGTGTGAAAGGGCACACAGAATTATCATCAGAACATGCGTGCTAAAATAAATAAATATATAAATAAATAAACTGCTACATTCGTCAAACTGATTACATTAGTATGCAGCGGCCGGCAGTGTACTCATGTTGACTGCCGGCGTGTGCACTTTTGCCGCGCGGCTGCAAGGGCAAGACACCGTTGAGGCGGCCCAGCGATAGATAACCATACTTACATGAAGCGGCGGAGATTTTGGCCCGTTTTGACTTAGCGAATAGTTGCACCCATACTTGTTGGGTATCATTGTAACCAGCGCATATTTACCTGTTAAAATAAACCTATATTTCCTTAAAATATCGTACTACTTTGTAATTAAATAAGATTAAAGACAGTTTTTATGCAATTTTTTGGGGTCAGAATCTGCCAAATTCGGCTATAGCGAAGACACTGCTGTAGCGAAGTTCGAACACAGAACCATGACATTTCGCTACAACGAGACTCTACTGTATTATGCATTGTGAAGGTCACAAGTGCCTAGGTCAACTATTTTAGGGCTGTTTGAATCACCTTGAAAGTGTTCCTGTAATTCACGTACAAACTTCAAATTAACATTTGGTCCATCCATCGAAACATGCAACAACTTATTCAGCTCTAGTTCTTTTGTTGCACTAATGAATGAATTCAGCAAATCTGTTGCTGTTGAATGGCCCAAAAAAGCAGATCCAAAGTATCTTGTGGAAACCACATTTGTTTCAGAATTCCAAAATCTAATATTTATATCCATCTGTCCTTTTTGAGAAATTTTATTGACCGATTCATTGAAACCCAAAACTAAGTGCTTGCAGTTACTACACAGCTTGACAAGCTGCTTGTGAAAAAATGGAGCAATACCATGCATTAACGTATATGTCAGCTTTGTCCTCTGAAGTTGTAGTTTTGAGGCTATTCCGAATCTCGAAACATTAACTGAAACACTGGTACACTAGATGCACTGCCACAGATAGACTGGTGTTGCATGGTAGTACGAATGCACTAAATAATTTCGGCTTTCATCACATTCTCCTTCAAAACAAATTCTTGGAGAATACATTTTCTTTTCGATGGTGGCTGGCCTTCCCTTTCGAGTGAGGTGCTAGATACTGACATGTCTGTGCTTACCTTTGTTTCACATTCTGTCTGTGAAGATGTACCTGGCAAATCTGGAGGCTGCTTCTGAGTTTCAGCAATATCACTGATCTTGAAAAATGTCCTTAAACCAACTGATTTCGCACTGTTACTCATAGCTTCTGTGTGATTTTTCCCTGCCATATGACTGGAAACTGCCCTTTTTCCCATGTTACTGAGAGAAAAAGATGTCCTGCATATGGCACCATAAGCATAATATGTTGTTAAGTTCGTTTGTTTTGTGTTGCCTGTATAAGGTTGGACATACTGTTTATATCCCTTTTTTGTTGTGAATGAGAAAAGAAGAAGAGTAGCAAGAAGTGCGAGTTAACCGTTTTGATGTAGCAATGTAACAAGTAAGAATATTTGGAGTCAAGTTTAATAAAGGAAGTAAAGAGTATTTTGTGCTGTTATTTCCTACCTAAAGATTGAAAACAACAGGTTATGGGCCCAGGGATCGTTGGTTTTGAGACATAAGTGCTGCGCACAAAGGAAGGATTCAAGATGGGCGATGAAACGCGCGGCGATATCATACCGAAGTTGAACAAAAATAACTATTATGTGTGGTCAAGAAGAGCCCATGCAGAATTAGTGGAAAGAAACTGCTGGAACGCTATAGACCCGGGATTTGAAGCAGACAATCTAAATGAAACGCAGGCAAGAGTTAATAGGAAAGCTATAGCCTTTTTATTGAAGAGTGTAAGTGACGTGTATGTTGAAGACATCGG
>PNEQ01056252.1:0-19654 GCA_003012365.1 Medauroidea extradentata
AGGTCGTTTGCAATTGATGTTGTTTCACTATTGCTGTATTCAAATAAGAAAATAAACGGGACTACATGCAGTTATTCGCTACCAACCATACAAACAAAAATGTAACTGTTGTTAATGTTGGCTTATATGCAGTAACGGCTAGTGATTTTTTTCAAAGGTTAAATCTTTAGTGCTCACTTTATTCCGAATGGCCTATAGTTCTGTATTCGCTCCGTGTTCTCGCGGCCTCAGTTGCTTAAACGATGTTAGAATAACACACACATTTGTGGAATAGACGGTACATCGTTTCTAACCAGGCTAACGTGGCGCGTCGTTTCTTATGTTTCGACTCGTGGACCAGTTTGCAAATCTGTCTACCATGTGCTTAAAATGCGTTGCAGCGTGTCCGTAAATACGTTTTTTTTTAACTAGCTAACATATCTTTGTACGAAAAGAAAATGCAGTCCAAACGATGACTGAAGAGTCGTTTCAAAATATCACGTCGATTAAAAAAATCATTTCGGAGCTCCTCAAAATGGCTAAAAAATCGCTTTTTAAACCTGTTATATCTGAAAAAGTAATCACGGGATTCGTGTGAAACTACACTAGGAACATGCAGTGGACTTTGCTTACAACTTTTCACCAATAAAAAGACGGGACCACCACTAAAGTGTCAAGTCAGGCGAGTGATCTACGATACCACTGCACGCTGTTTCAGTGATACTGCGCCAGATGAGCCGGTCTACATCGCCCTTGGCGCGTGCCTCACTCACACAATCACACGTGCAACTGACAGAACCACTTATTATTGGTGAAACAATTTTTCACCTACTTGTTTCAATGTCTTACGTACACATGTGCAGCTCTGCGCCGTGATTAGTGGTTGGATTTTATACCTTCTTGTGTCTTGGGATTCTACCAGCAAATTACGCACCTGTGGTCCCGCAGTAACCTTATTCTCATTGGCGCAGTAAAATGAGCGACGTCACTGCATAAGGACACTGCCAGTGGCCATAAAGCAGAGCTAGAGATGTGTACATAAGACACTAAAACAAGTAGTTGCCAAATTCGTATCACCAAAATTTTGTGACTAACAATTGAGAAAGACATAACAGTTCTGGAAGCTAGACTACCAATGCTATTGAGTTGACCTCGACATTATTAAAAGCTTCACTAGTACAACGATGTTGTTTTAACATTTAATTACACCGTCACACTGCCAGTGCCCCAGCGGCTCTGATAAGAACTTGCTACTCGTAGTTTGATTTGTAGAATATTAATACAACACTGCTGTCATAATGCGGGTCTTTTTTCAAGTGTCTACACGTCATGTTCTTACACGGTCGTGGTTGACGGCCTTTCAGGAAACATTATCCCACTTTTTTCTATCCCTTTACCCTAAACGTCTGTGTCGAGATTAGGGTAAACTGCTGTTACCAGACGAAATTGGCCAAATTGCACTATAAATAACAAGTAACGGAAACCACAGCGAAGAAAAACGGAATGCACATAATTCAAAATATAGAAACAATGAAGCACGAAACGAATGTTAATTACTTACATATAAATCAAATGAGTGAACACTTAGATGTGAACTTCGCATTTACTAAAATGTTTGACAAATGTGTAATATATGTAGGCAGCTTATTTTCCTATCTTATAACCTTAAAATTTTGCAGGCGTTGAGAAGTAGCTTTGTGATCGGCAGTAATTAGTCACGGAATGGCGATTCGGTCTCGATTCCCGACGAGGTCGCATACGGAACTCGTGCCAGATGATGTCGCTGGTCGCGAGCTTTCTTGGGGATCCCCGCTTCCCCCGCCCTCCTCATCTGACGCCTCTCTATTGTAGGTCCTCGTCTCATGTCATCCTTCAGGGCAAGCTGATACCTACGTGGCCAGGTTACGATACCGTGGTCCTCGGGTACCTTCCTCGCACAATATTTATTTTTATTACAGGTGGTGGTCTCTACTAGTGTAAGCTAGGTTAGTGATCTAGGCCAAGGGTACGGAGCACTCAACATGATCTCTTTGTTGATTGCAGATGAGAACGACCCATCCAAGTGGCTGGCGTGCCTAAGCGACGGAGCCTTCGGCAGCCCCGCTGGGGAGGCCATGTGGCTCCTGGACTTGTCGCAGCCAGCTCTCAGCCATCAAGGTAACTACTATAAAACAGGAAACCGAGCCACGCGTTGACACACTGAGACTTTCCTAATGTTCAGGACTGGATTTACCACTATGCCCGCGCCTAGGGCTCAACTTTCATAGGGACGCACTTTTTTTAGCGAAGATAACTAGAATATTTATTGCTAAAAGTATTTTCTCAAATGCATTAGAGTTAAGTTAAATAATATTATTATGTCATTATTGTTTATGTGGTTATAAAAAGCAAGAGCACAGAGCCAGGATATTTTAATGATGTGTTGATATAGGAAAAATGGCGTGAGTTGGCAAGAAAGGATAGAAAAAGGACTGCGGGACCGCTGAGACTCAAGGACCTAGGACGCCTAGGTACACTAATTCTGCCCTGCTAGTATTTCTCTTTATATACAAAACTGTAGTCCACGCAAACGAAAATATATTCAGTTATTTAGTTTGCCGAGCTGTACCCATGCTAACAAACAACTGTACTTGCACGTTCATCAACAGAATAAATAATTTATCTACTTGCACAGAAATATGAGGGATATCGTTGAAGTAGAAGGTTCAAAGAGAGATTAAATTAAAGTTCCCCACGTCTTGACAGTGCGAGTCGTTCATAAGACGGCAACCATGCACCTGATATTACACAGAAGCAGTGTTCGCATTTTTCGTCAATTAGCACCGTCGCCGCATCTCTCCACGAAGAAGAAACTTTAATGAGTCTATTTCAGTACCGGAAGTCAGGCTCTCCACTTCGAACCCGACGTGTTATTAGTGGGGCACATTTGTCCGGTGGTGTTTGATGATGCTAGGAGCCTTTCAACATAATGTTCCCAATGAGCATACCGCCATTCTACACTTCGGTAACAAACTTCTTCACGCACACGTGTCAAGTTATTTAAGCCACATGGTTGTTACGAGTGTTCAAGTGCGAAAAAATCATAATTTTATATTTGTATGAAACAGTGTTAGTTTTGTAGACGATTCTTGTGAGTAGAGTTTCCTCTTACGAAACAATTTTAACTCGCATAGTTTTCTCATAACGGTGCGTCAAATTCAAAATTGGCCATGTTCTGCTGCCATGCAAATAGTGAAAACCAATTGACTTACGTAACTGTAATAATTCACAGTGAAATAACAGGCTATGGGCTACGTAACAAACCATTTTTAAAAAAATCCCGTGAACTATTTTTGTATTTTAAAAAATTGCTGAATTTTTCAACTTTTTCCTGTACTTTTGCGATTTTTTAAAAATATTCGAAATATTACGTTATGGTCTATTAAATACTTTATTGCATAGCTCATGGGATGTAACATCACAGTGAATTATTTTATTCAAGTAGGTCAGTTGGTTTTCATCATTTGCATGGCAGATTTATTATTTTATCGCGCATGAACACCCTTAACGGCAGTTTCTAGCAGTGACTGTGCTTACTAAAAGCGGGTATTTTTTAACTACGCTGTTTTATTGCAGTTTTTACGCTCTCATATATAATTACAAAAAATAATCTCCTATTGGCGCTTTGCTGTTATGCGGTACTCAATAAAAGTAAATTAGTATTTAAACAGTGAGTAAGCCAAATTGTACATTGTAAATCGTGTGTTTATGTTTCGGTCCTTTTGTACGTTACGAGCACAATATATACACTCCCAACTTCCTAAAATGTTGCCATACAATGTATTATAGTGCAGCATTAGCGTGCGTGGCAGTTGTTCTGGGGGGAAGGGGGGGGGTAGGTCCCTAGGAGTCCTCTCGCGGAAAACTGTTGATTTCAATGTACAAAATGGGGACTTTTTAGCGGTTTTCATATATAAACTTTTATTAGGTATTTTTCTTTTATTATTTTTTTTTTATTTCTTTGGGGGGACAATACCCCTAAATATTTTTATGGAGGCGTGTCCTCCCCCACACTCCACCAGGGACATCCATTTAGTGCAATAATGTTCACTCTCGCACGCATAAATTTAACATACAGGTATTGTATCCAAGTAGCATTGGTAATTCTACACTTTCACTCCAGTTTAAGTCAGGAATGGGCGTTAATAAAGCCATAGTTTGAAGTTCTAGCCAAAATACGCACTCTGTATTTCTACTGACGCATGTTCGTGTTAGTCCGACAGACAACTCACAGCTGTGTAGTCATCTCCAAGGCCCTCATCCCTTGCAACACATCGTCGTATTTTCTCCAGTGGTGTAGTAATATATCCCTATAGCAGTAGCTGACAGTTATGGTGGCACAATTGTCATTTGTCTGTTCATCTACATTTCATTTTCAGGGCGTTTACCATACTATACAGAGTAACCTTCGGTCGCTAATTAATTCATTAAGTTAATACTATATATCAAGAAAATGAAAGATTTCGTTTTGCAATGATATTCACAAGCGGTCAGGTAAGTGCACTCATTCGCATAAGCGTAGTGTAACTAAACTTAGCGACGAGGACTATGAGGAGAATGGGAGGGAGGCACACATTACGGAGTAAATATACAGACATTTTCCTGGAAATGTATTAAAACAATAATTCTTTATAAAACACACCATCAATATTTTAATGTCTATGACTACATCATGCACTACGCAATTTTTTTGTTTTACGGACAGAAAATGTTTTTTAATTGTTTAGAAGTTGGAGGTGCGTGCCCTCTTCACCTTCCCGTGGCATTACTTGTGCTCTTTCGTGGACAATACGTATCGTTCTCCACTGCTAACAGTCTAGGACTAAGTAGCCGGCGGACATGCCTTCCCGTCTACCCCGCTGCATCGTTATAGTTAGACACACTGGAAAACCGCGGGAAAAGATGACTGTTTGCTAATCTCCAATAAGCTGTATATAACACTGAATGTTTTGTATCGACATTGGCTATGGTTTATTTGTAGCATTGTTTCTCTCTACAACAGACCCAACTGTACAGCTTGAACACACAGTGTAAGTGATTTGCCATGAAACTGTTCACACGTGTCACGGTTAATATAATACAGTTGATTGGAGATCTTCCAGTGTCTCTAACTATAGTACTTAACGCCGAGACCCCAAGTCTAAAACTGTTTACGCGATCAAAAATTTAATTGTGCCAATGTACGAAAATAAAATGCACTTATGACAACAGCGAAATGCCATTGTTAGGATAAAAAAACACTAAAGTCATTCAACATAGCTGAAACCTGCCTTTTCAGGCTGCCATACTTCAAAATGTTCTAACCGAATGTGTGTGAAACTCTGGTAGAAAGGTGTACTGAACTTTGCCACAGACTTTCTACCAATAAAATTAAGTGGTCACTGCTTTTTTTAAGTACCATAGTAAATAATGAATTGGTGGGAATCTTGTACGCCAGTTCAGTGCTTCACCAGTGGGCCGTGGCGATGCGGCATTTGAAGCGCGCTTCAAACCGTTCTGTATCGCAGGTCTGTGTGAGGGCAAAGCCCCGCGAGGCTTGTCCCGGGGTGCGGCGCCGTTGTTTGACGACAGCTGTGTATGTGTGGGGAGAGAGGAACTTGCCGTCACCCTCGAGCAGGAAACACTAGGCAACAGCAGGAGTTATCGGGGCGTGGTGGAATGTATGGACTTGTTGGTCCGGGGGGAGAGGGAAAGCGGTAGATTAATCCTTTTTAACGTATCCTGCTGTACGCCGTGAGAGGCCATCAAGACGACGTGCCACACACTAATGTGTTCTAAATTATATCCTGTTTAGAGCCCTACAACAGTTGGTCGGCTTGGGGAGTTTCCTGAAAAGTCACGGACAGTAGAAGTGATGTGACCTCGGCGCGACCGGCAAGTGAAGAAACTATGTAGGCAAATGACGTTCTGTTCATGGTAACATGAGAAGTATAAGGACCATTAGCTGCCAATTGAAAGTGATGTCACATTGTTTTGAGTAATTGTCTTCGTGTGAAGCGCCTATACCTTCTGGCTAGTCTAAATTTGAATATTATTTTAATACTGGAATGAATCTAGATGTTCGTAACGTTTAGACAACATTATAAATTATTTACAATTGAAACTTAACTCATTGCCCAGCCGTTATTTTTAATTTATGTGACGCAATAATAATGTCTTAAATTCATATTTGTACATGGTTTCTTATATTTTACTTCGTTTTCTGACAGCTTTTTGGTAGACACAAAAAATTTCATTTACCTGTTTACTTAACCGTAAGTGGTTATTAGTTCCTGCTAGTATTATTATGTTCTTATCAATTAACTACTGTTAGTTCTAGATATTATTGATGTGTCAAGTTACAGAGTCGGATTAAACTCGTAATATACGTCTCTATTTGCTTTGAGCGAGCTGATTTTAATTAATCACTTAGGTAACAAGTGCGTGTGTGTAACTAAGCCTGTGCATGTTGCAGACTGCGGCAAGCTGTTGTGCTTCCGGTACTACAGCGGCTTGACGTTGTCCTGCCTGGCGCAGTCGGAGCCTGTGGCCGCTCAGCACCGCGACAAGATGGGCGGCGACGGCTCGCACTCGGCCGCCGTCAAGAAGCGCGAGCTGACCGCCGACATCCTCCGCCTGCGCGCCACCAAGCTCTTCGCCGGCAGCTCGGAGAGCGATTCGGAAGCCGAGGCGTCCACCCTCTCCCGCAGGCACCGCGCGCTCAAGAAGAAGTCTCTCGTCAACGGATACGCCGCTCCCCTCCACCAGCCTCCGCCACCTCGCGGCGACGAGTCCGACAACTCCGACGGCACGTCCGCCGACCTGCAGACGTGGAACTCGCACGAGTGCGCCCAGAAGACGCTCGACCTCAAGGAGCTCCCGCATCAGCGCTCCGGTCTGGACTATTATCCGATATGGACCAAGTCTTCTACTCCCGGGCCCTCCGTGTACGAGACCCTGTACCCTCTGGACGATCCTCCTCCACCGCCCCTTCCGCCTAGAGCTTTTCCACCGGGAAGAAGTTCAAAACATCGTCCTTTGGAGCGTACGAGAGCTCTTCCTTATCCTACTAACCCGCCGGAGGTTTGCAGGCAACACAAACCTGCAACATCTCCTGACACACCTGTAAGGAAACCTAGTCTACCTCCGAAGCCCAGAAAACTGGTAAATCCTGAAGATGCTTTTGCGTTTGAGATAATTGATACAGATGAGCTGAAAGGTGAATCTGTAGGTGTATCTAGTCACAGCAACCAGACTGTTAGCCGTCCTCAGAATGTTCCTACAGGTAGTGAGGACCAGCCTGGTGTATCTAGTGAGGAAGCAGCTATGTGTCCAACCCTTTCTAGGCCAGTACAGTTATCCGTCGGTATCACGACTTTGGATGCTCGCCAGGAACTATCTGAAGTTGCTGCTCCACTAGCTACTCCAGAACAAGATGGGAGTCTCATGGATAGTTCGTCTGCTGAGAATCTGTTGGAGAATGATGATGATGATGAAGATTCTGTTTTTCTCACGCAGGAAGAAGAAGGTGCAGTGGGGGCAGTTCTGTTGGCCTTCAAGCAAAGTATGGGAACTTCTAAGAGTGACACTTTTGAATCAGTATCTCCTGCAGGAACTCTTACTTATCAAAGCATGTTGCGTGATAGGTCTGCAAATAGGCATGAAGATGATTCACATGCACCTGTTAGTGAAGTACAAAGCTCCGATAATAACAATGCAGCAAATTCTGTTGCAGAAACAGCAGCTTCAAAACTTGAAACAAGTGGTTTAGAATTTCCAAGCAGATTTTGTGAAATACCTGTAATATTAACTGACATGGGGCAGAGTCCATCAAGAGAGAATTCAGATGATGTGACAGCCGGCAATTCCTCGTCTTTCCTGTCAGTTCCTTTACCTTCAACTTCAACATCATTATCATTATCTCCTGTATCCCCTAACTCTCTATCAGATTCTGGAACAATCCTCTCCACCACAGATTGCAGTACCAGTTCCAGTTCAGATGCTAGCACAATGGTTCACAGTAATCATAGCTCAAGTGTAGACTCCCTTGTATCTGGTGTTCTTACTAGTGTGGAACCCTTTACAGGAGAAGCATTGTGTGTGGGACCAGTGGATTCTTCAGAGACTGCAGAGAACCAAGAGAGTAACAAACCGGATGGTGTGGAGTTCCTTGGGATGAGTCTGTCTGATGAGTTCTCTCCAGGTTTACCGCTTTCCAGGACTCACAAGCCTCTTTCTCGGCAGGTCAGCCACCCACCTTTTCCCCTCCTGCGGCAGTGTCCCGTTTCATCTCCACCACCTCCCAGGGCCGAGCGATTCTTACCCCTTCAACGCCAGAATGGGACATCAGATGTCCCAAGACCGCACAACCGTCTTTTGTCTCGTGTTGCTAATGTGACTAGTCCCACAGGAATACCACAGTGCCCTCCTACTCCAACTCACCACGCGCGAGCAATTAACAGGTCATACGCCACTCAGTGCCCACTGTCAATTGACCGTTCAGATGTGCCATATCTAGAAGATATATCCAATTTAAGTCATCCAGGTTCGACTAGTAATGGAGCATATGGCTTGTCATTTTGTAGTAGTAAGGAATCCCCAGTAAGTACAGAGGATAGCCAGGCATCGCAGTCACGGATTCCACCACTGCGACACCTGACTTCTACCAGGCTGCCTTCTATCCCAGAAAGGACAGCAAAGAGCCAACGTCTAGATCTTCCTGCTGATGAGGAGAGCTTACCACCATGTAAGTGATCAGTTACTGACAATTGTAGAAAAGTTGCATTTTGTAATCTTGGAACAGTATATTTGTATGTTTTTAGTTACTGGAAATATTTTAAAATGTTTCCTCATTTGAACAAAATACTATTAAATTAGTATAAAACTTTAATATCTAACCATTAATTGAATAAGTTATTGTAACATTGAAATCATAATTAATGTAACTATGTTTTTTTCCTATTGGCAGATTTTTGTAGTGTGATCAAACCAGTTTTCACCCAAAGAACTTTTTTTTTTTTTTTTTCAGACAGCAAATAATGTTCTTTCTTACAAAGTTTATTGTTTTGCCTATTTGATTTTATAAAGGTTGGGTTGTGTGGAGAGAATTTCTGTTGCTCTGTAGTTTTGGGAGTTAACATTAATTTGTTTCTAATAAAAAAATTCAGATTATTGAAATTGTGAATGTAATTGAAGAAATTTTATGAAATGTGCAGTCAATGTGGAGTTAAGTAGTTGAAGTGGCTTCGTGGCTTCTATTTTTGTGTGCGCATTGTAGTATGGAAGCTTGAATGTAGTATTTTGGCCTTAGGTTCTGCTTATGGTTACAACAGCATTTTTTGTGGTCTAATGTGGTTAAACTGATGGAAAGTATCCATTTCTAGTCCTCAGTCTGATTAGTGTTTCTCTGCCTTGCTCATACAAAGAAGTCTGGCCGTGTTGAATTTTTTTAAATACTTTCAATCACTAGGTTTATGGAAAGAATTGGCATCCCTGCACCCTGATAAAGTGATTTTCTGAAAACCTTGTAAAATCAGAACCAGAAGTACTTAACTGGGGATTGAACCCAGGTTCTTTCAAATGTAAGTTTAGTGTTTCATTACTGCATTGACTCTGTCACTATTTCTGATAAATATAATCGTTAGAAATAGAACATCTTTTGAGGTTTTGTGCAGGAATATTCACGCTTAATACATACCAAAACATTAAATTGAATTAACTTTATACCACAAGCCTGTCTATTTTTGGCACTTAATGTGAAAATATAAAATCTCCACTTGTTAATTTAGAAATTTCTTATGGAAACATTTGTACAAAAATACTGTGTGTGGTGTTCCACTGCAAAATTTGTCATAAAGTTGACTTACAAAGTAAAGTTTTAGGAGTATTTTGTATGTAGCGGAATTTCATATTTTCATTAAGCTTAAAACTTTTTGTTAATTTTTGCAAGACATTATGGTTTGCTGGCTTTGGCTGGAGGGTGAGCAATGTGATATACTCATGCAGATTGGGAAGCCAGGATTGATAGTCATGGCCGTATTTTCTACATTGACCATGTGAATAGAACCACAACATGGCAGCGTCCAACTTCCAGTTCTGTAACGAGGGCCCGGCCAATTAGCAATGAGCTACAGAGACAGCAGTTAGACCGCAGGTAATTGGATAACTTGTGTACTTATTTTTTCTGGTTTTTTTTTTTTTTTTTTTTTTTTTTTTTTTTTTTTTTTTTTTTTTTTTTTTTTTTTTTTTTTTTTTTTTTTTTTTTTTTTTTTTTTTTTTTTTTTTTTTTTTTTTTTTTTTTTTTTTTTTTTTTTTTTTTATATATATATATATATATTGTATGTGAAACATAGCAATGCCACACATTTTGTCCTCAAATATTTTCTGAAATAAACAGAATCTGCATAAAATTATGGGAATTTCATAAATGTGCACTCCAAGATATTCTTTGAATTTTTTTAGCATGATGTGAATATCATATTTGTATAGCAATTTGCAGATGTTACAAGCTAGTAAGGAAAATTTGAGTTATTAAATTACGCCACTTAAAAACTGTACTAAAGTAAAAAAGCTACCTATAAAAATGAAAGGGCTGTGGCAATTGTTAAGGCATTTGGTGTGAATCAAGTGACATCATGCACAAAACATGGCATGCTGAAGAAGAGTTAATTAGGCTGTTCTAGTGTTTAAGGTGAATGTATGCAACCCGCATCAACCCCGTTTAAATAGAGGCTAATTTTACTATTTTAATATTAGTAAGAGTATTACAAATATCAAAATTATCTTTGTATTTTTAAAGACATAGTAGTTCTTTCTTAAGCTGCCTTCTCCAAAGTCAAGTGTAGGGAATGGTTGACTACAAGTTTTACAAAATATTTTTGTATCACATTCATATTGTAACCATTTGTTATACTTGATTTTATAGAATGAAGTTTGAATAATAATGGATGTATTTTTTAATAAAATGCTAGTATAATTTTGATGTGCATAGTTATTTTATTACTATATACATAATAAAAATAAAAGTGGCTTAAATAGGGTTAATGAGAGTTGCATAGGTGTGCCTGAAAACTGGAACTGCCACTTACAAAATTGTGTGTTGAAACCAAGAAATGCTGTACATTCAAAGCAAAAACAATGAAGATACCATTTCGAGTTTGGTCATTAATGTAGGCAATAAGTTTTAGCTATTTGTTGTCTTGTAATGTTTTCCTGGTTATAATGTTGCCTTCATTTGGTCCTTAAAACTATATAAAATGTTGACTTTTTGGGTCCATTCATAAACATTATAACAAGGTTATATACTGTAATAGGTGGTGGAAGACATTGATTGATAATATTAATTGATATGCTCGCTTCCCAGTCAAGCTATCTGTTTTCATTTCCCAGTGACACGAAGTTCATTTTCATACAGTCTCTTGCTCCTCTTTTTTTCAAATGGAAATAATGATTTTCACCTTTTGTCACTTACTGATAAGCATGTTTTGAATCAGTAAAACTATCATTTGTTTTGAAGTGCGAGGTCTTCATAAAAAACTACACGAAGCACAGTGTTCACTGAACAATATTCCTTTAACACTCGCTTAATGCAAGATTGTCGCTTTAATTAGTCATGATTGAGGACCATTGTGTTCTGCTTTTTTGTGTACTGTGTTTATTTGTTCATTCACTCGTAGTAAAATATACTAGCATTGTTGTCATACGAACATAATGTATTTTGTTCACAACTGATTAGAAGTTTTCTTTCTTGTTTATACTATCCCCTGTAGAGCTCTTTAAGAATGATACATGTTTTACTGGGACCAGATTTCCCAAAAAATAGCATACTAAGGGCACCGCCTACCCATGCATGAGAGGCTCAATAGTGACAGAGCAGTAAGGTCGACCTTGAAGCGTGCATCAAATGCCGCTTTGCCTCAACGAGCCATGCGCTGAACTAGCGTGTAAGCTTCCCGCAGAATTGTATTTACTATGGGACGTTAAGCGGTGACCATATATTTTATTGGTGGAAAGTCTGTAACTAAGTTCAGTGCAGGTCGCAATCTGAGTTTCACATACATCTGGTTAGCACATTTTGAAGTTCGGAGGTCTGAAAAGGCCATTTTTAGCCATGTTGGAGGGCTTAGAAACAGTGTTTTTAATAAGCGCGGCATCTTAACAACGAGGTTCCGACCTTGTCTGAAGATAGTTTTATTTTCGTACGTTGGCACAGTGAGCACACATGGAATATTTTAGTAGAAAATACCTGTTTACGAACACGCTACAACCCATTTAAAGCGTGGGGTAGGTGGCCACCTTAACACTGTTCATTTCTTACTTCTGGTTTTTTTTTACAGCAGATTATTTAGTATTTGAATTGTTATACTTCATCACCCTCATAAGTTTGTTGCCCCTGTACAAATATGTCAGGTCCATCCTTAAAAAATAGGTTTTCTGGCTTTAGTGTTTTTTATATTGAATAAAATTGGTAATACTAATAAATTTGACACTTGATGAAAAGGGACAGGAAAATTTCACAAATTCAACGACCCACATGCTAGAATTTATTGTCCTATGCATACTCAAGCCCCGTTTATTCGTACATTGTCTGCTGTTCCACGGAGTATCAGTTAATGGACAAATGGTCTGGGCTTGAGTATCCATAGACTAGTTGATTGCAACATGTCGGTCACTGAATTCGCGAAATTTTCTTGCCCCTGTTGATGAAAGGTAGTGGTGAGGAAACAGGTGATATGAACTGTCGAGTTGTGAGTTTGTCTTGGCAGCACTGTTAAGTTGTAGGACTATCATCTTCTGCACAAAACACAACCAACTTTCTTTGCTATGTTAAATTACTGTAAAAAATATATGATCCCTGTGTTCTTTCCTTACTAATACGATCATCATTTTTCTGGGTATGCACTACATGCTTATTTCACTTTTTTCTCTTTTATCTTCTTCCTCCCATAGCTCTGTCCATTTGCAGGTGTTAAATACAGATGGTTTTTCTTGTGCATGTGTTATGTTTGTTGGACTATCTTTACAGTTTTTTTATTTGTGTTTTTTTTTTTTTTTTTTTGGTGCACACAGAGCTAGAATTGTGTTCTAAGCTTCAGTTAAGAGGATTGTGTTCTGCTTTCCTTCAATAGCAGCATTTGCTCCAAATCTTCTAGATTCAATGCTAACTAAATGTATAAAGATATTAATTATTGCTGTTACCTTTCATTTACCTGTATGTAATAAAGAGAGTAATAATTATTGGTTTACTGGTATCAAGTTTATCAATGTTGCTGTGTTTATCTTGCAGGTACCAAAGCATTAGACGCACCATCACTTCGCGGCGGCAAGAGTCGGATGATACTGCTGCGACGGACTCGTCAGGGAGTAGTGCGGAGCAGCAGCAGCCTGGAGCCGTGCACCATATGCCTGCTGTCAAGTTCATCTGTCGCCCAGACTTCTTCTCCATTCTGCACACTAACCAGGTGATTATGCCAGCCACCCTAGGTAGTAGTAGGTCCACGTAGACTGTATTCATCTAACTGTTGCACATGTACATTGAGTAATACTGTACAAATGATGCCGTTATACTGACCATGGACTCAATTCAGAGTTAGAATGCAACTGATATTCATTCTTCCATACAAACTTTGCCCCCTCCACCCCCTTTTTCCTTTTTTTTTTTACCCTCACCCACTTAAGCTATAATTTCTGTGCTGAATTATGTTTGTTGTATTTTGTTGGCAGGAAGCCCTAGCATTGTACAACCGTCACAGCTCTCTAAAACATATGCTGTCAAAGATACGCAGGGATCCACAAGCTTTTGAGCGATACCAACACAACAGAGATCTGGTTGCGCTTGTCAACATGTTTGTGGACACACTGCGAGATCTTCCCCGTGGCTGGGAGACGAAGTTCGACAGGAATGGGAAGGTACGGGTGTTTCTGAATGTGTCTGGGCTCTGTGTTTACAATGTTGTGTAATTCTGTCAGTATCACTAAAATACTAACCAAATTTTCTTTCGCATAATTTGTAGAGTAACAAGAATTTTGTCTAATGCGAGATATAGGTGTTAATAATTTACGTATTTTGGTAGTTTAATAGACTAATGCAAAAATAACAGCTTATGTCACATTTTAAACAATTCTAACATGTTTTATACATTTTACTACTAAAGGTTCATGAGGATGCTTTTTGGTGTCCAATTTAAGATTTTGTGGTTTTAAAAGTTTAGTTATTATAGTAGGTTCCTGTTATTACATAAAAGGAAACTGTGCGAAGCTACTGTTCTTGGAATTGAATGCTTGGTATGCACTGCTTCTCTGCCATCGCCCCAGAGTGTTAGCAACTTTTGCTTTGTGTAACTGTTATTGCCATTCTATGACATAGTGGAATTAGTACTATGTACATGGTTTTCTCACTACCGAATATTGTGTTGAATGAATACATTAATTTTGATTATTCTGGATTGCTGTGGTATCTTCTAAATGTTTTGTGTATGAAATAGCATTTTAATTGAATATAATGATAGAAGGTTGAGGTACTCGCAGGCTGGTACTTCTTGATATTTACACAGAGACCAAAGCAAGGCCACAGGTACAGATATACCTCTGATAATTCCATATCATGAGAACATTAACAAACTGAAAACTATTTTAAAATCCGCCCACAAAATCCTCGCTTCTGCACCACGAACTAAAAACCTTCTCTCTAAACCTCCCAGACTAATCTTCAGACGCCCAGCAAACCTCCACAATAAACTAGTCCATCCAAAACTTCAGTCAACCACATCCAACAACACTACCATAACATCCAGATGTTCCCATCCCCGCAGTAAACTGAAAGGGTCTTCCGACCCATTCATGCTTAGTGCTGGCAGTGAGTTTGGGAGGTGATGAAGCTTTAGCCTGGGATTAGGGTAGTTCCGGTCTGGAAGTAGTATGCTCTGTCTCTCTCTCTCTCCTCCTGTGTCGAGTGTGCTGCCTTGTTCTCCATTTAACGGTCATACCTTCTGCTCGAGTGGCCATCGAGTAGATTGGACGGCAGTGGAGAGCGAGGGTGAGCTCTCAGCTGGGAGGGGGGAGAAGAGTAGGGAGGGGGTGGTAGTCAGCTTGCCGGGGTCGAGTTGACAGGACCTCACTCATTTGCTGTGGTGGCTCTGGTGAGGGTCGTATGTCGCAAAATGCGGGGGCGTTCTGTGCTGTGGAGGAAAACTGCCTGGTTTTGCTTGTCGACTTTAACTGTGTGGAGTGGCAGCAGAACGACTTCCGAACAATGAATTCTCGGGTTGAGAGTTCCTTGCTGAGGGCAGGAAAATCCCGGGCGTCACAAATATACGTGGCTTTCATGAGTTTCAAAAGTGAGTCCTCGCGTAGGATTGACAAGGGGGAGGACGACACAAGGTATGCTGCGGTGAAACCCCCCTTTAGACCACCTCTTTTCGATTGGAGCTGTCATTCCTCTATGAAATTTTGGGATGAAGATTCGTATTAGATAGAGGTGTTTACTTGCCATTTCGCTATATTATTAGCAACAGTGTGAGGATTCTAAAACTTTAGTCGTCTAAAGTCGTGATTTAAGAGTGCGTGGTAGATAAATAAATGCTGAATACATCAATTGATTCCTACACTTTTTTCGAAGCTAATATGGATAAAATACTCAATGACAATCCTAGATAATGGTATTTGCCAACTTTATGAGTAAATATTTATCCAGAATTACTAATTCCTTACGCATGATCTATTGTGCCGCAGTTAAATACACGAGGTTCCGGAGTCAGAGATTGTGCTCTCAGAAGTTCGTAACACTGGAAACAATTTTGTTCAAAACGTTGGCTAAAACTATTGTCTAGGATTGCTATTGTTTACTTTTCACAATTTGGCTTCAAGAAACCTACAGTTATAAATTAATGCTTTTAGCGTTGAATTATGTACCACGCCCTCTTAAAGGAAAATTCCCGAGTTGGAAAACCTTCAAACTGGAGAGTTGTGGGTAGAATTAAGTGTATAGTGAAAGAGTGCTCAGGTTTTACTATTTAATGGGTCTAGAAAGATTAATGTTGATTTCGATTGAGTTTAACTCACGAAAGTGAATTATATCCGGAGGATTATTAAGTTAGTTTATTTAATGCCAAGGTCGAGTAAAATAATGGTTATTGTAACAAAAGAGAGAGTATTGAATGTGTATAAATTATATGTTGTTCAGAATTCTCGTTTTCTCATTATGCAACCTAAGTCACAATACAGTACCTATAAGGATAGATTGTCGACGAAATAACTCCACACAGAGGAGATTTGTATTTGAGAGTTGATAAATTGTACCTAATTAATTGAAGTTTGGTTCAGAACCACGCTGTGGTTTCTGCGCCATCCATCAATCCTCCACTTCTTTCACCAGCTGACTTACGAATCATACTTATCCCATACTGAGTAATTACAGTTATGCAACAGAACACCTCATATACCAGCTACATTGCAAACGTTCTCAATATCAGATAATTGCAACCATAGCATCAGAATACCTTTACACTACTACATCTCTTCTTTTTGAGTTTTCCTGCTACACCCTAGTTCGTTCCATGGTTGCTAGGGTAACCAACCACGCTACCACCACCACCATTACTCAGTGTGCCTGAACTCACCGCCTCATGAAGCTGGTCTAACCAGCGAAACATTGTGCACCTGCGTAACATTGCATTCATCCTTTTACATGTGTGAAACTATTAAGAATTACCAGCTGGTGAGTACCTCAACCTTCTGTCATTTTATTTAATTGGTCAAAGCCTTCTTCACTTGCACAAATAGTATTTTAATGTAACCTCATAATAATACTAAGTTGTTGGGGGCTGATTTAATTTCTAGGCCTAAGGCACAAAAGGGTAGTCAGCTAGGCATTTGTGAAGATCAGTAAATTCTTGGAGTAGAAGAATGTCAAAGAATAATGTGCTATTTGATGTTCAGGGACAATGAAAAATACAAACATTTAATAGGGGAGTATTTTACGAATTTAGCAGACAAAACAAAAATTGGTTGCAACACATCGTTCTATCAATCGTTGTATTAATATAATATCACAGTTTTACATATTGCATCAATACTGATAAACGTTAGAGAGAAATATTTTCAGCTTAGAAAACTCCTAGAAATTTTTTGTATGTATTGATGCCAGTGTAGGTTTTTCATATCATTTTGTTTCAGTGAAACAATAAAACAATAAAATATGTGTAATTGTTATTGCCTGCAAGAATGGTCCTAGTTCCTTATTACGATAACTCTGGAATTTACAGTAGTTAGCTATTTTAAAAGTTTACATGAAAGTAAGAGTAATACCCGTAATTCAGATGATGTAGTGTAGTATAGAAGTATTAGATAAAATAAAAAATTTGTTTTGAGTTTAAAGTATTTTCATGAACCCTTTAGTCTTCGTAAATAAATGATTCCTGCTTTTATGAAACCAACTATAGTTCTACAAACTGTAGAAAAAATTTTAGTGATTTCTGTCATTTGCCAAGTGGCGTATCCAAAAATTGTTTATTGGATTTTGTTTTGATTACATAAACCATCTAGATAAATAACCAGATTTTTTAGTATGTTAACTCTTAGTTGCATCTGTTCTTCCCTATCTGTAATTTAATTGTATTTCTGTTTGTATGTGGGTGTGTGTATGTTAGCAGCACTAACCATTGTTTTGTGTAGCTTCTTGTGATGTGTTGTTTCCTCATTGGTGGCTGGGGTCTCTTCTCTGTGGCTGTTTTCTAGCAATTCTTCATTGATCATACGTCCAAGACCACCACTTTCATAGATCCCCGCGTGCCAACCGAATCTCCCTACCTGAACCCCCACAAGCTAATGTTACCAGGCACAAGGAGACGAAGCCGCAGCGCTGGCGAGGAAGAGCTCGGCCACTCCAGAGTAAGTATCAGCTGTGTATGTTGCTGCCCTCCGTACCCGACCAAGTCCTGCGTGAGACAATACATGCGGGTCTTATCAGCTCTTATGCTGAGCGTAACCATAATTCTTTTTGTCTCTTAGATATTTTGCTCCAGGGTTGGAAGACATAATGGGTTGCTGTTAATTTACTCTTGAACAAAAATTTGTATCTTACTAAATGCCGTCGCACGTGTGAAAATCACACAGCTATGAAAAAAGTATGTGATGTAAAACAACACTGAACTCAGTATAAGTTTTTGTAGCTCATTGTTTTAGTTTTTCACTTTTTGTGCTGTATACATTTTTGTATCAGACTGGTTTTGCCAAAGGTTATTTTTAGTTTTTTATTAAATATGAATTCACAGTACTTTTCTGTCATTCAACTTGAGCCTATAACAAAAAATTGTACAATGTATATGGTACCTAAATATTCATGGATATGTAATCTATGTTTTATCAGATTAAATTTTGCCTGTAGTGAACAACTAAGCTCTGACAGAAACTAAAATTAATGTTCTACCTAAATGATGCATATTAAAATACACACGACACTACACTTTTTTTAAATATTCCACTTAACTCAACTTTAAGGGTGCCATTTACGTAGAAATATATTTTGTTGTTGTAAGGCAGAGAGGCATCAGAACAGTAAGGGTGATAGGCATGTGTCTGATGTACAGTGCAGTGTGATGGTACAGGTTTATGCTGTCCAATATCAACACGTGCTCGGATGCCTCGGCATCACTTGCGGTAAAACATGCTCTCATCTCAGGGTTTACTGTGGGCTACAAGAGTTTGTGGATGAAACAAGAATTGGGTTGAAACGAGATTGTATTTTGTAAACTTTTGTCAAAGCGCACACTGTTCAGTTTACACATCATGGTTGGTTACATAAAAAAAAAAAGAACAAAAGACTTCCCGGTGAGCCACCGTCCTATTTTGCAAACTAAATCCTTTGCACCATTGGTATTAAGAGAGTTCCCGCGTTTTGCCGACTGCGTACCACGTGAGCTACAAAGTCCCGCGATTAATTTATAACGTTGCGACTGCAGATAACTCGGTTATACTGTAAATGAGTCTGAGTCGTTTTTTCACAACAATTTATCTCTTATCCAACTCAACACTCATGTCTGCAGAGTCTAGCGAAGCGCCCTTTGCGCTCGCTACCACTGACTTACACACTGGACGACACAGGAAAAACTGGGGCGTGCAGAAAATGACCGCCGTCGATGTAGCCATCCCCAGGTCCGCGGATGAATACGCTCGCAGCTAGAAACTCTCTTAGTTATGTTTCACTTACTGTAAAACTATCTTACGTGAAATTAAACATACGTATTAAAACTTATTATTACATTTTACAATATTTTTAAATCGGATTACAGACACTAAAAGAAATCAAACAAAAAACGACACATGCGGAGGGATACATTTACTATTTGGCAGTACCAGCATGTTCTGAGTCCCTTTTCTTAATGTAAAGTAACTGGCCTCACCAGACCATCCTTTTTTGCTTGAAGTAGAAGTATGCTCCTGGGTTCAATTTTTTTTTAAAATTGTAATGGACAATAGTAGAACTTAATTTTGTTGTTTTCGGAGATTTGAGACCGCAGAAGGCATGTCAGTGTACTACATACAGCTGCCAAAGTGTTAAGACCACCTTTCAGCCACATATTGAGGCGTAGGCCTGAGATTTGGAGGCAACTAGGAGGGACCTAGTGGTGGCCCATGGTAAAGAGCCGCTGCCCGGCTCTGC
>PNEQ01056253.1:0-19646 GCA_003012365.1 Medauroidea extradentata
TTAATTTTGTTAATAGTTGATATAATTTCATTCTGAGAAGACGATATGTACATCTGCAGATCATCGGCATACATATGATATTTCATAATATTGGCTATCAGAATAAAAACTTTATTTACATAGTGCCCGGATTTAATCGTATTACAAATTTGGTGATTGAGTGTATTGGCATTTGATGTTTGAAAATGCACAGTTACATTTTGCAGTGGCAGACGGACTGACCGCAAGGGAAGCGCGCGCAGTGTGGGTTACCCACGTGGAGGCCGAGCCTGAGAGACGGGACGAGCGACCTGGCCTGCTGTTGAGGGCGGGTGATGTCTCCGCTGCGACGTGGCAACATCGCCTTGCCGGCAGCCTGCCCCGTGGCTCTCGGAAGGGAGGGGAAAGGGAAGGCGCTACGCCACTCGCGTGTCTTGTTACCAGGGGAGAGAAGAGGACAATATATCCTCCCCGTCTGACTGACTCTCTCCACGACTGAATGCCTCCCGCAGTGGTATGGGATTATATACAGGCCAGCGGAGTGGTGGGGAGCATTGCTTCGATGCCCTTCACCATATTTTAACAACATAAAACCCAAATGCAAGAATGACGATTTTCGACGCATGAACCGGCCCCTTAAGGGCTTTGAACCGGTAAAATTTCATTTTTTTTTAATATTTGTGCCAAACATTTTTCAAATTTGGCTCTTCAGATAACACGTCATTTCCCAAAATAAAAAAATAGGCCCCATAGATTTTGCATAATCACTCATCAAAGTCACAAAATGGCCCTTGCGGTGTAGCCAAAATCAAAAATAGTAATTAACAAATAAATTCAAAATTACAGTGACTGATAGTCAGTGTGTCAATGCATTTTATGACATGGTTGACAAAAGTTCGTTTTGAAAATTTCAGTAGGACTAGACAAAAGTCAAAGTTATGCAAAAATTTACTCATTTTCATACATTTTTAAAAAATACAAAATTGTATCGCTTTGTGTTCACAAATGTGCCTTGAAATTGCTCACATCATTAAAAATTAGTATGAATTATCTTGTTTCTGCAAGCTAATTATTTGTTATTATTTTGGCTACAACGCAACTGCCATTTTGCGACTTTGATAGGTGGTAAAGCTAAAATTATGGGACCTATTTTTTTTATTTGGAGAAATGACATGTTATCGTATGTGTAATAGTTGAACAGCTTTTGGCACAAATATAACATTTTTACGCGTCCAACGTCCTTAAATAACCGTTCCTAATTTCGAACCTTGCGTTAAAGTACTTACTTGCTCGCTGTATTTAAGGCGTTGAATATACAATTAACAGATCCCATAGCATTTTCGGCTTTATCGAGATGAACAAAAAGTCGGTGATGGCATAGGTTCGACAGATAACCAAATTTCGTCTCCCAAGCTAGGCAGCGACTGACTAACGCGTACATTATTGAAAATATTTTTATTATTTTTAATAATATTGTATTTTTATAGTAGTTATGATGAATCCACGATCAGTGTCCTCTGTATTCCCTACACAATAAGAAATATATCGACCAACTGCCGTAGTGTGTACGTCGTTTCCGGTCGAAATGTAAGGGAACCTCAGTTTCGGCGCTTATACCATAGGCACTACGTGAAACTTAACTTTCACCGCGGAACTTGCATCACAAACTCATGTTTACCTCGGGAGGGAAACTTCAATTTCGCACCGTTTACACCGTACCCAACGAGCAGTTTCCGATACCCAGGTTTCCAAAACTGGTTGTTTCGTGTGTCGGTGTAAACCAATGGCTGCCAAGACCAATACTGACGGTCTGTCTCTGTGTGTTACCAAATTGAGCGTCGCCTTATTGCAGCCCATAACATATTATGTCTAGAGATGATTGTATATCGCGAAAAAGTTTTGTGCTAACATACCCTTGAAAACGCTGCAGTTTCTTGCAACATATATGATTGAGTGATATACTTCTAACACAACGTAGCTGTCACTGGCATCAAATATTAGAATATCAGGATTGTTATTGGCTCATTAAAATAGGGTAACAATTCCCAGCACAAGTTAAAGCCAGTAATATTCTGGTAAGCTGAACGTGCGTTGAAATTCAGCTGTCAAGTTTTCCGGCGATAAATCATTATATCTAGTGTAATGTCCTATACCAGTGTTTTTTAGCAAAAAAAGTTCCCCACACCCCCGCTGAAGTACATATTTCTCTATCTTCGCCTGCAATGTGCCAGCGTTCAATTTGGTCATGTAACGAAAGGCAAGCGTAGTTTTCCTAACGTCTTTGAGTGGTTCACCATGTTTGTTTGCTGCGCACTTGCTCGTATTGTAGCGGAGGGAGAAAGGGGGGGGGGGCGATGTTGTAGGAGATACATGGTGTGTACCTGGTGGCGTGGCAAGGCGCGTGTCGGCCCGAGGCGTCTCCGAGGTCGTTGTATCGTCGTGGGAGTACATAGTCCGGCATAGCGGTCCGAGGAACGGTACCTGGTGTGGGGCTTCTAGTGGGTTGTCCTCGCAAGATAACAGACGTTCCCTTGCTTGCGCCTGGTGCATTCATGCCGCCTGCACTAGTCTCCTTTCCCTCTATCAGCAGTCATGGTTATCGCTGTTAGGCCTTTGGTACAAATGGCGGTTGCTGTTGGTGATGTTAAGAGGAGTCCTCGACTGGCGCATGGACGACGTTGCAGCGTGTCACCCGCGTACATTTTTACGCGAAACCGCTTACCTACGAAAATAACACACACTTGAAACCATGCTTCTATTTTTTTTTTTTTTCCAAAATGCAGCACGCTTGTTAGAAACATGATATTCGGGCCTCTCAAATGGCTAAAAACAGGTTTTTTAGACTGTTGTAACTCCGAAAATATTACCTGAATTCGTAAAGTGCAAAACGAGAAGCATGCGTTGGTCTTTACTTCAAACTATTCAAAAATAAAATATTGGGGCCACCGCTTAAAGTCCCATAGTAAAAAAGACTACAGCGGAAACCTTGCACGCCAGTTTGGCGCGCTGCGAATAGAGGCGATATGCTTCTCGCCAAGCGTGGGACACTGGCTCTTATCGCTACGCTGTTCACGCGTCAAAGGTTTCAGTCGCCATATTGAGTTTTATTATTTTTCGCTTTTTTTGGAATTCTGAGAAGAACAATGTTAATTCAGCGACTATATCACAAATTCTGTTTACTTTGTGTTACATTACAAGCGTGGCGATTGAGTTGGTAATGTATAGTTAGGTCGCAATCAGTCAGGAAAATTATGATTACAAAACAACTTGACACACACATTGTGGCGTATACGTTAACTACTAAATCGCAATGTCTGTACTGTAGCATTAATAGAATTTGAGGTATAGTCGGATATTTAACATTTTTTCTTATCAGAATTTTTAAAAAGTGAAAAATAATAAAACTGAACGTGGCAACTGAAACCGAATCTTAATGATTGAGAGATGCATGGGTTGGAACAACAGACGGTTGTATGTCACGTAGTTATTGGTGGCTGAAATAATTTACGTTGATAGTCCATTTCTGATCCTTGTTTCAGTGTTATGCTTTGTGTTGTGACGCCTGGTGTGTTTTTACGTTGCCATTTAAACATAACTTATAAGTATACTGCAATTTCATTGGTTGGTTGTGCTTAAGGACGTTGGACCCGTAAAAATTCAAAATTTTATATTTGTGCCAAACACTGTTCAACTTTTACACATCAGATAACATGTCATTTCCCCAAATAAAATAAAAATTAGGTCCCATAGTTTTAGCATTATGACCTATCAAAGTCACAAAATGGCAGTTGCGGTGTAGCCAAAATAATGAAAAATAATTAACTTGCAGAAACAAGATAATTCATATTGATTCTTAATGATGTGAGCGACTTCAAGACACTTTTGTGAACACAAAGCGATAACTTTTTGTATTTGTAAAAAATTGATGAAAATGAGTAAATTTTTGCATAACTTTGACTTTTGGCTACTACTGAAATTTTCAAAACTAACTTTTGTCAACCATGTCGTAAAATGCATTGATACACTAACTATCAGTTCCTGTAATTTTGAATTTATTCGGTAATTACTTTTTTTGATTTTGGCTACACCGCAATGGCCATTTTGAGACTTTGATGAGTGATTACGCAAAAACTATGGGGCCTAAAATTTTTTTATTGGGGGAAATGACATGTTATCTGATGTGCAAAAGTTGAACAGTGTTTGGCACAAATATAAAATTTTGAATTTTTACGGGTCCAATGCCCTTAAAAGTTCGATATGTTGAAATTAACTGCAACGCGAACGAACAGGGCAATGTGAGTTGAAATGCGTTCGTGGCCGACACCAACTGTCGCATTAGTTCAACTTGATTTTATTCCCGTTTAGGCAATTATTTTTTTAGGTTTACTGCATTAATTTCATGCAAAATAGTTCGGCAATATGTTTATAAAATTAGTGGTTTAAAACGAAGGCATTATGCAATGTCATATAGTTATACTTTGGTAAGAAATCTTTAGTAATTTCAGCGTAAGTCAAGATAAGATCCATGAATGATAAATTCAGCAGGACGGGTGAAAGCCCGACAGTATTCACTCCATTTGATGGGGGAAAAAAAAGCAGTTGCATTGTCAGTGTTCAGTGTTTACAAATATCGATGGCGCAGTGCAAAGGGAAAACAACTAAAAAAATTGCATTTTTTAGTTTGGCTCACCAACACACGACAGAAGTGCACTCTACTCAGTTGGAAAGAAAAATAACACGTAAATTCACTTGTTTTAATAACATGGCACTTTATTTCTATTGCCAGAAAAGTTATAGAAATTGTTTTTCTTTTATTTTAAAGTGTGATAATTTCAGCAAAAGTAGACTATAAACATTTGAAACCCCTTAAACAGTTGCCTCTGTAATTTTGCTTCAATTTAGCATTAACGAAATATGTCAATTAACAGAGTTTTTTTTTTTTTTTTTTTTTTTTTTTTTCAGTCAGGTTATAGTAAGGCAGCAACTACTGTTTGTTTTACTCGTTTGTGCTACGTCGTGGCACAGAAGACTGGTTTTTCGTCAAGAAAGTCTTTCTCTCCGCATTGTTATGTTGCCAGCGCAATTGTGATGTTACTAAAATGTAGCGCTGTTATCTGTTGGCTTGAGGTGGAAACACAATCAGCGTTCTCGTAGAACTTCACAAGCATTCTGATATTGGTTCAGTATTTGTCTCCATAAACCTTACGCACCTCCTACGCTCACCCTAGTTCGTTTCAATTGGTGCCTTGTGTATCATTAATCCCGTTGATGGTAAAAATAAATTTTGCAAAGCTTTTCATTGATCCAACTTTTTTTTTTCAATGGTGGCAATATTTTTTCCCCTCCCATCACAACCTCGAACAAATTGGGAGAGGGAAGAAAACGTTTGTATACATGATCAGTTCGTACAGCAGACATAGAGCCGTATTTGATGGCGAGCGCTGCCAGGGGGCTCGCAGAACTGGAGGACGTTCCCATGGAGATTGTTCCTCCATGGAGAATGTTCGGACGTGCGTAGCCTGTCGCTTCATTTCCTGCGTGGCTTCTTCTGCAGGAGACCGCCTCCCGCCGTGTCCCGGATAAATGACTAGCTAAGGAGAATGGAAAGGGGGTGTAAGGGAGGGGAGTTTTCTCATTTCGACCGGCAGTGGCAGCTCGCTCCGCTGATTGGTCGTGGAACGAGACCAATGGAAGGGGGCGGGGGTTGTTGACTGACGTGGTAATGAGAAGGTGGGTTGTTGGTCGGGGTGGGCCACCCACTTCCACCCCTTCTTTTTATACTCTCATTCCCCACCTCCCCCCTTTTTTTACCACCCATCCTAAGGGAGGCAGCCTCTGTAAGAAGCACCGTATATGGACGATGGTCATTGTCCAGAATTCCCGAGGTTCCAGGGTACGAAACTTTTCCCGGGGTCTTTTCATCACAGCGGGAGTTCCAGTAAAGCTTCGTTTTATTTTGTTTTTTCCCAGTCGACTAGCTTTGAAAGGTATAGAAGTTCTGCATCCGTTGTGTATACGAGATTGCCGTTTAAACTGAAATCAATATTTGGTTTCAATCTATTCATGAATTTGTGCAGCAGAAATTATGAACCTTCAATGACTTCGCGTTTTGCGTACATTTGTTTTGTAGATGCAGCCCTGGTAAACATTTTGTTCGTAGTTAGTGTTGGGATGCATTTTTTTTTCTAAAATGCGGATACATTTTCGTTAAAAGTATTTTTTGAGTTATTTTCTTACAAGATAGAGTTGCGGAGGAATGTTCGGTTTTTGTTACTAGGTAACATGGAAGAGGTATCCGTAATGTTTGTAATTTTGCGTGTTGTGTGAGGGGTAGGTTTATAAATTTTATTGTGTATATCTGGTTACTATAGGTAGCCTACTCCCAAGGGCAGGGGGGGGGGGCTTTTGGACATGTGCCCCCCCCCACCCAACAGCGGCGAAGTTTAATTTTATATAAATTTGTATGTGTACTAGTAGTACAGTGTTGTATTACGGACACTATACGTTTGTTGACAGGTTATTGCAAGCAAAGTGTGTTCACATGTTTCTAAACCGGTATAGTGCAATGTACCTGTATTTTGCATAATTTGTTATTTTTTACATCTTTGAGCCCTCCTTAAGGGCGCTGCCTGCCTCAGAGCCACGGCGGGAGCAAACGTACAGTTTTACATGTTAAATTATTGTCTATGTGGCTCAGTACGTGTTGAAGCTACGTACACACCACTACTGACTTTTTTATTCATCTCGGTGCCAGGCACATTGCTAAACAATCTTTTAGACAGTTTTGACAATACCCTGAAAACTGTGAATAAAACACCATTTCTAGGCACTGAAAACGCTTGAAAACGGCTACTCACAATTTTTCTCCTGCAATTTTTTTCATTTAGCATTATTTTCTTTTTCGCGATGCAGAAAAGGTTTTTTTTTTTCTTGTCCGGAAGCGGCTGTGCCCGACAGAATATAATATGTAAAACCCTGTATTTGCTGCTGCGAGAGCCTTGAGGTCTGCTAAAATAATGGGTACCCCCATGCTTGTTGTTGTAAGTTGTTGTAGAAACTTAAAAAAAAAAGTGTCGCGATACTTGGTTAGTAGCATGTAGTTGGAAATGTTCCATGTGGCAATTATGGCGCAATTTTAACTCTATGAAGAAAGGCAACCTTGCAGCTGTTCGTGTACGAAGTATCACTTGTCAACAAACGCAAGACTGGGGGTTTTGTTGGCCTTCTCACTATTGGTTAGTTTGAACTGCTCGCGCGCACTGTTCTGCGCGAGTCGCTGAGCAGTGCCATATTTTAATGTAGTTTTCTAACCTAGTACAGTCTTTGAGTTAGGCCTACAGTATGACATTTTTTAAAAATGTTTTAAACTAATTTAAACTAAGGTTAATTCTATTATAGGTTCGGACGATGCCGCTGGCCGGCGGGTTTTCTCGGGGATCTCCCGTTTCTCCTGCCCATTCATTCCGGCGCTGCTCCATGCTCACATCATGTCACCCCTCACAAGCGCTAAAGTCTTCGTTGTTAAGCGCTGACCAAAATATTTCACTCGCTCGATTATAATTTACACTGTAAAAAAAACTTCCTAAAATGTTTAGGAAGTAATTAACCTAAACGTAGTATGAAACAGTTACTATGCTTCCGCCTTGTAAATATGCAAACTTATACACTTGTTACAATACAAGTCTGGTAACTTCAGTATACATTTGACTGTTATATGAAAATGTTTAAGAATGCTACCATGCAAGTCTGGGAAACAATTCTACCATACCTACTTTCTTAGCGCTCGTATACGCACGCGTGGCAAATTTACAAACTATTTTTGCAGTGTAGAAATATCTGTGTTAAACGTTTGGAACAGGAAACATTTCTGCTGCTTGAGCGCTGGTGTCGGCAAAATGTATACACTGACCAATTACAGAGCTTTCTTGAATTTTAAGCCACATTAAGTTGATTTGAAAGCCAACATTTGTTTGTTTTTAACTTTAAAATTGAATTAATTGACTTCTCTCTTTCCGAAGCCTAGATTAAATTATTTTTGCAATGGTTTTTTTATTTTATTCGGCACGTTAGCGATTGCAGCTCAACTAGCGGCAGAATTTTTCTCTATGCCAAACTCCCCCATAAGAAAACACACTTTCTTTCCGACCTGTAGTAGAATTAACCTTATCTAAACTAATTCAAATCGACGCAAACTAACCTAAACGAGTTGTCACAGGGGGCGGGAGAAAGAAGGGAAAGTAAGCAGGCCTTTGCAGAACAGTTGCGCAGAGCAGTATTAACCAATGGGGAGAGGGAACCAACACGCCGCAGCCATGTTAGTATTGGTCAACACGTGTGATGTGAAAGGCAACGCGTGGCAGCAAAGCGGGAGAACATATGGGAATATATCAGCCGAGACTGACAGATTTAACAGTGGCACAGTGCCCACAGCGTCGTCACGTGACTAGCAGCTGATGACAGACGCAGCATGCCTATGGTCGCGGGGTAGATATTTTTAAAAGAAGGTTGTGTGGAAAAAAAATACGTTTAATGTAGTATTTGTGCCAAAACTCTATTCATTTTGAAGATATTAAACGTAGAACTGGCGAAAACATGTCACCTTATTTATTGCATTGTTCCGACCCTCTACAAGAGAAATTCGGGTAAACTATGTAAAGCGTTTTTAGCACAGTCATAGTTACAGATGTATTGCGAACTTGTTTTGTACCAACATGCCCTTGAAAACGCTGTAGTGAATTGCAACACATATGATTGTCCGATGTACGTATTCCACAACGTAGTTGTCTGCAGACCAATAATTGGCATCAAATATTGCAATATCAGGATTTTTATTGGCTCAGTCAAATAGGGTAACAGCTCCAAGTATAAGCTAAAGCCAGTCATCTTCTTGGTAAGCTGAACGTGCGTTGAAACCCAGCCAACAGTCAAGTAGGCCTACTCATAATTAGAGGTGTAAACAGATTTTCCCCTAGCCCGGGAGTTTTAGGGATTCTCTACCTGCGCTTGAAACGCGTTGCAGCAAGTTGCCAGTGTTAATTTTTTGACGAACTACTTAACGCTCATGGAAATAGTTCGTTTCGGAAAGAACACACTTAAGTGGACGACGTTGCAAGTTTCGGTACGCGAGTTTTAAATTATTTTCGGATCTCCCAAAATTGCTGAAAACGTCTTTTTCAGACTGTCCACACTCGACGGTAACAGCATCGTGTAGTGTTTTCATACTACTCTTTATCCTATGAGAATTAAAGCTGCGACCCTACAATTTTATTTGTGGAAAGTTTGTAGTTAAGTGTTCAACACATGCTGCCAACGTTGTTTTTTTTTTTACGAACCCGGGTGGTATTTTTCCCAGTGACAGCTGTATAAAAATACTTTTTCTTATAGCAATTTTGAGGTGCCCCCATAAAACATGTTTCTAACAAGTATGTCGCATTTTTACAAATGACAGAAGCCTAGTTTTGACCGTGTGTTATTTTCGTAGATAAACATATTGTAAGTTAAAAGTGCGTTGTAGATAAATAAACGCTGAAAACATTAATTGATTTCTACGCCTTTTTCGAAACCAATATGAGTAAAATATAATCCTAGATAATGGTATTTGCCAACTTTGAGTTAATATTTATCCAGAATTACTAATTCGTTACGCGTGATCTCTTGCGCCGCAGTTAAATGCACGAGGTTCCGGCGTCAGAGATTGTGCCACAGAAGTTCGTAACACTGGAAACTATTTTGTTTAAAACGTTGGGTAAAATTATTGTCTGGGATTGCTATTGTTTAATTTTCGCAAATTGGCTTCAAGAAACCTACAGTTGTGGATTAATGATTTTAGCGTTGACTTTTGTACCACTCCCTCTTGGGCGCGGTCTACCGCAATTTTCATCACCATTTTTTTTATTTTTTGTTTGTACCAGATTTTTTTTTTCTTATTTTAGACACAAAATGTGACTAAATATGGCTCTTATGAAATTTTTACCTCTCATAGTTTTCGCGTAATGACTTGTTTAAGTCATATTTTGCATGTTTCCGTTTTAAGGACTACACTAAAACCAACTGATATACCAAACTCAAAAAAAAAAAAAAATCACAGTGGATAAAGACATTGCAGGCTACAATGCCATAATCTTAAAAATAAAGAACAAAAATTATTATTTGCATTTAAAAAAAATATTGAACATTTAAAATTTTTATTTTCAGTTCCGGCATTTTTTAAATACAAATAATTTTTATTCTTTACTTTTATGAGCATGACATTGTAGCCTGCAATGTCTTTATCCACTGTGATTTTTTTTAGTTCGGTATATCAGTTGGTTTTAGTGTAGTCGTTAAGAGGAGTCCTTCGCGGTGTCAAATTTCCACCTTTGACGCGTGGTAGCAGCGTAGCGATAAGAGCTAGTGTCCCACGCTTGACGAGAAGCATATCGCCTCTATTCGCAGCGCGCCAAAGTGGCGTGCAGGGTTTCCGTTGTAGTCTTTTTACTATGGAACTTTAAGCGGTGGCCACAATATTTTATTTTGGAATAGTATGAATGAAGCAAAGACCAACGCATGCCTCTCGTTTTGCACTTTACGAAATCAAGTAATATTTTCGGAGTTACAACAGTTTAAAAACCCCGTTTTTAGCCATTTTGAGAGGCCCGAATATCATGTTTCTAACAAGCGTGCTGCATTTTCGAAAAAATAGAAGCATAGTTTCAAGTGTGTGTTCTTTTCGCAGGTAAACATAATGTGAATAAGTTAAGCGGTTTCGCGTAAAAATGTATGCGCGTGACACGCTGCAACGCCGTCCATTCGCCAGTCGAGGCCTCCTCTTAAAACGGAAACATGCAAAATATGACTAACAAGCCATTATGCGAAAACTATGAGAGATAAAATAATTTCATAAGAGCCTAATTTAGTCTCATTTTGTGTATAAAATAAGAATAAAAATATCTGGTACAAATAAATAATAAAAAAAAAAATGTTGATGAAAATTGCAGTAGACTGCACACTTAAAACTGTTTCGCGTAGAAAAGAATAGACGCGGTACGCTACAATATCGTTCATGCGACAGGTGCATAAGCCTCTTAATGCAGGCTTGTTACGTTTTTCACGCACACTTCCGATGCTTTACAGTAATGAATGTTACATACTTGAAACTGCAACTAAATCAAAATAAAATTTCCCATATTAAAAAAAAAAGTCCGAACTTCTTTTCTTAGCATTAGCCTACATGAGAAATAATAGCTGGAAGATATTAAGAGGGCGTGGTACATAATTCAACACTAAAATCATTAATCTATAACTGTAGGTTTCTTGAAGCCCATTTGCGAAAATTAAACAATAGCAATCCTAACAATAATTTTAGCCAACGTTTTAAACAAATTTTTTTTCCAGTGTTAGGAACTTCTGAGGCACAATCTCTGACGCCGGAACCTCGTGCATTTAACAGCGGCACAAGAGATCACGCGTAACGAATTAGTAATTATGGATAAATATTTACTCATAAAGTTGGCAAATACCATTATCTAGGATTGTCATTGAGTATATTATCCATATTGGATTCGAAAAAAGCGTGGGAATCAATTGATGTTTTCAGTGTTTATTAATCTTCTGCGGAAAATTAACAATTAACTTGGATTTTACTGCTGAAATATACATACAATGAAAACGTCTGACTCAGAAAGGTTGTATCAAATGTATTTGATTTCGTTAAGGCCATGTTCGGCAATTTTTTTTTACACCGGAGAAAAAAAGTTAACACTTATTCAACGGAATGCTTTGAAAATATTCAAGACAAAGATCAATCACATCAAGCGAAATTCTACGTAGGCGTTTTGCATAATAACGCGCCGTTAGTTCGCAAAAATATATATTTACATTGATTTTGGCTTATTTTCATAACAAATATCTGGAAATCTGTAAGGTTTAGTGATACAAAAATGATGCGAGAAAATTAGGTAAGGATTCTCCGATATGAACTTAATGTTGCTGTAAGAAAAAATGTTCAAAACCCTTGTATGACTACCGGGAGTCGTATTAATTCCTAATAAATTAATTGTGATGAGTCTCCGTCCCAACCACCCACTCAAAACAACATGGTATTTGTAACAGACGCGCAGTAGCAGCGAGTGTTGCAAGCCTGGCGGGTCGCGTCAAGGTCACGGCCAGTCACTGTGCAGAGGGATCGATTACTTAGAGGGGTTCCCGGGCAAGGGACTGTGACCCCTACACAGTCAGAGGCTCAAGGTCGTAGTAGTACCCAGGGGGGTGGCACTAGGCACGAGTAAGGTTATTTCCACTACAAGTTAGAAAGATCAATGTCATACGTTTGTCACAGAAAAAATTTCTGCCGCTTGAGCGCTGTTATCGGTAACAGGTGTAATCTGACCAATCACAGAGCTTTCCTGAATTTTAAGTTACATTAATTCGATAATTTAAAACGCGGAATTGGTAAATGTTCACTTTAAAATTAACTTAAATTAATTCTGTCATTTCCAAGCCTATTTCAATTAAATTTTACTACGGTTTTGTATACCTATTTTTTGTTTCTTAGTGATTGCAGCGAAACTACCGGCATAAATTGTCCCTATGCCTAGACACACTGGAAAATCGCGAAAATGTTTAAGATAGTCTTCAATAAACTGTAGTATGTTAACCGTGACACGTGTGAACAGTTTTGAGACAAATCACACACGTTGTGTGTTCAAGCTGTGCCGTTCTAACTGGGTTTGTTGTAGAGAGAAACAATGCTTCAAATAAACCATAGCCAATGTCGATACGAAACATTCAGTGATATATACAGTATGTTGGGGCCTAGCAAATAGTCAACTGTTCCCGCGATTTTCCAGTGTTTCTACCTATGCCAAACTGTCCCATAAGAAAACACATTTTCTATCTAACCTGTAGTAGAATTAACCTTAGTACGGGGTAACAGTTCTTATTTTTAGTGAGCCGCAGTATAAATGCCAACCTTCTACTATACTCTATCCAGTCTAAGGTTGCAGCAGAAATAACAATTACTAACGAAATAAATCAAAGCATTTTAATTTTATTTTGATTCCTCACATTGTGAGTGTGCCTAATACAGTTACCTTATATTTTTTTTCCAATATTTCAAAATAAATGTATGCTGTACAAAAATTTTATTGTCATTCACTTGCATGAATTAGCTGCAACCTTAGAATGGATGGAGTATAGATCTAATTTTTTATCCGATAGTATAGTTTTGTGTCTGACATATTACAGTTCGTCGTCTTAAATATCATACTGCTAACTAAATAATCAATACGTAATTTTAAAATTGAAAAATTCTTTTAAAAAGGAGTTTAAGAACATGATGAAGAGACACCTGAAAAGTTAGGTTGGCTAAAACGGGGAGCATGGCTATTTGTCTATGGCTTGGCTGGTGTTTGTCGTGTTTCAATTCATTTTCGAATGTGGAAATAAGTGTGTGTATGTGTATGTGGTGTTTTTTAACTACTTAGTTAAATTACATAGTTGTGATACATGTGTTTAGTTCAGTTTAAGTTGTCGTTCACTCTTATTTACTTCCACGTGTGTTGCACTACGTACATGTTCGCAAAAACTTGTAAAATGGCAACTGTGGTTAACTACGAAGTACTTTTAATGTGTGCAAGGCGACAGAGGCATTCTAATTGGATTTTAATGTGAACGGATGTTACAATGCAAGTAATATTTTAAAATATTTTATCACAACTTCGTAACATTATACTGAGTCGTTTACAAACAGTGAATTAATACACTTTTCCGCAGTGTTATTATAAGCCTCGTTTCCCTCAACTGGCCGAAAATAATAAAATTAAGTACGCCAAAATCTCCCGTCTAAAAGAAAGTTTTAACTGAGATTTTAAAACGTTTGTTGCGATGGGAGTTTACAATTAGAATATATTGCTTTGTGAACATACGCCATTGCTCATGTTTTGCTGATCGAACTTGTGTTGAATGACAAAATACAAAGAACAAACAAAAAAATTCGACACAAACTACATACAAAAAAATCCAAACGAATTGTCAGTTTTTTGTATGTCTTTTTTTTTTGTTTGTTCTTCTTTGTACTTCGTCATTCAACACAAATTTGATCAGCAAAACATGAGCAATGGCGTATGTCCACAAACCAATATATTCTAAAGTTTTAACTATATTTTTGTAATAAAGTTAATAAAATATTACTTTATTACCGATGCCACCCTGTAAAATATTATCTTTGTCAGCAGTTTTAGTGTGTGTGGTTGGTATTGATACTGGAGCTACACCCCCCCCCCCCTCCCAATCTAAAATCGAGCGAGTCGCCGTAACATGGAAGCGCAGTCTCTATACGTTATATACTCAGTGGTAGGACCTACACCGAGATTCATGGCAGAGCCACAAACAGGACGAAGCAACAAAACTCAAGATAAATAGTCGGCGAAAATATTCACATTAAACACAAACTGACACTTTCAGTTGTGACCACATATTTTTATTGGTGGAAAGTTTTAAGCACAGTCCGTTCCATGCTTCTAGGTTAGTTTCACACGAATCTGGCGAGAAGTTTTTCAGATCTAACATATTGAAAAAAACAAAATTTTTTCCCCCATCTTAAGAGGCTCAGAGGAAGAATTTTCTAATCGACATGATGCTTTAAAACCACTTTTCCGTTATCATTTGAAGAGTATTTTCTTTTCGCACATTAACACAATGGGCATATGTGGAATAGTTTCGTAAAAAAAAGCATTTATGAACACGCTGCAACGCATTTTAAGAGCGTGGTAGGCGAGGCCCTTAAGACAACAATTTTGCAATCAACAGTGAAGTGTGCGTAAACCAACTCAACGAAGTAACTTGCGGTAAGCTCGAACAACGGGAGGCGTTATCGTAAATTCACGGCGTGCTTCCGCTGCAATGTCAATTATTTTACGGGTTTTTTAACGGTGTAAGTGCTGGAAGACAGCTCGCTGCTCCTCACGTTATGATCCACGCCGGAACTGCGCACCAGGAAGAGCCGCCAACACGAGTGAAGGCAACAGCCTGTGGGGCCAATTTTTTTTGTAGCGCAGGGTTCTATTTTGGTAGAGAGTATCGCCTTTAAATATAACGCCACGCGGGCGGTCTAAATGCATCGCATCTAACAATAGAGGTAAACACAGACACTTCAGTACCTAATTGGCCCCGCGCAGGAGATTAATATACCTAGACACACTGGGAAATAGCGAAAATGTTTAAGATAGTCTCCAATAAACTGTATTATATTGTGACACGTGTGAACAGTTTTGGGACAAATAACACAGCTGTGTGTTCAAGCTGTACAGTTCTAACTGGGTTTGTTGAAGAGAGAAACAATGCTTCAAATAAACCATTGCCACTGTCGATACGAAACAGTCGGTGTTATATATCGATGGTGAAGAATGGAAACCTTCTATGTCAAAATTTTCAATTTCACAGGAAAGAGGAAAAAAAGTTTATTTTGTATGGAGCTCAAACACAGCTGTAACTTGATGTAATATATTTAGTACCATTTTATTAGGTAAATTCGCTATGTTAAATATACTTCAAGTTTTTCATGCAGTAAGGTAAAAAAAAAAAAAAAAAACCCGCTGAAAATTGATTTAGAAGGTTTCCATTCTTTACCATCGATATAGTATGTTGGAGACTAGCAAATAGTCAACTATTCCCACGATTTTCCAGTGTGTCTAAGTATACCATTTAAAAATAATCTTGTACAAATTTCTCACTCGGTTTCACTGCAAAAAAATACTGCACTGCTGCTAACCGAGCGTGGTGGAGCATGATCGAACACCCGCGTCGCATTCCAAAGGACCCGGGTTGGATCCCCGTCGCCGGACGTCCTGATTTCGGTTTTCCATGGTTTTTTTTTCTTCCGAAATAACTCCAGGCGATAGCGTTAATTTTTACGCTTGAAAGAAAAAAAAACTCCTGCGAATTTTATAATTTAAATGCCCTTGCAATCATTATAACTAGAGGTATGTAAATTTCGCAGATACATTCCAGGTCAGGTTGAACGCCAATTATGTATACTTCATTGTCATGTCTGTGACTTGCTGGCGGCTGTTACGAAACGCATTTGACTACTGCAAGCGAGTAGTAAATAAGGAAATAATGCGAAGTGCTATCGCTTGCTACCTGCTTGTACGGTTATAAGCCAATATTGTGGCCAGTGGGTGTATAGGACTGACAAGTCTAGGCTACTGCCAGATGAATCCGCGAAATTGACGTGTGTATAGTGAGGCAACCTCTCGAAAGCTCCTTCAATGATGAGGTAAAGAAAAAACCTAACTCTAATACAGTGAAACCTTCGCCTTTGGATGGAGTGGTTCGTAATGTAATATCTTCTGTGACGCGACGTCGCGCGGTATGTTCTGGTGGCTTTACTTGCCTGTTGTTAGCACTAGCAGGGCCTGACTACTTGCTACTAGCGGGATCATATTCCAACTGCCCTTTCTGAGAATGTCACACGATGTGTTGCGCCGAGTAAGGTGTCCAGATAACAGCTGGGGGAACGAATCTGCAGCTGCGCGTCGCTTGACACGGTCTTCAGACTCATCACATACCACCTGGCTTGTTTATAATACTAAACATGTTCTTGCCTTGAGGTATTAAGTCTAGGTTTCAGCCGCCATATTGCATTTTATTATTTTTTTTTTTTTGCTATTTTGGAATTCTGAGAAGAAAAATGTTAAATCGGCGACTATACCGCAATTTCTATTTACCTTTAGCTACAATATAAGCATGGCAATAGATCTAGTAATGTATAGTCGCAATTTATCGGGCAATTTATGAATATTAAAATATTTGCCACACACGTTGCGGCGTAATTATAAGTTAACAGGTAAATCGTAAGGTCTGTACTGTAGCGAAATGTAAATGGAATTTGAGGTATAATCGCATATTTAATATTTTTCTTATTTAAATTCCAAAACATCGAAAAATAATAAAATTCAATATGGCGACTGAAACCGGGCCTTAATGTGAGTCATTACCGGTGGTAAAGTTCCACAATTGTCGTGTGAGAACAGTGGAGCAATAAGAGCCAGAATACCACGCTCGACGGAAGCATATCGCCTCTATTCACAGCATGCCATACTGGCGTGCAAGGTTTTCCTTGTAGTCTTTTTCTTATGGGACCTAAGCGGTGACCCAAAATTTTATTTTTTGGATAGTATGAAGTAAACTCCATCCCATGCCTACCGCTTTGCGCTTTACGAATCCAGATTGTATTTTCTCAGTTACAGAAGTTACAGTAAAAGCCTTCCATTTTGAGAAACACGAAAAGCATATTCTTAACAAGCGTACTTATGGATTTTTCGGTCGCGAAACACAAATAGGCACGGAATACGAATAAATAAACACGCCAGGGGGGGGGGGGGGAGCTCTTTAATCCTACGAATTCGGAAACAGCCCTAGTCTTCCTTCAGCCTGCAGTGAGCCAGGGATTCTTACCTCCCAGCTCGGCGCCGGACACCCTAGGAACCAATAGCGTGGCGGTCGTAAGGCGACGGGCGAGATTGGCTGTCGTCAAGGGGCTAATGGCTTCCATGGAGGGACGTCCCCGGCGTCTAATTTAGCCGCGCGGGCGTCGTGAAGACCCTGCCCTGCCCTGCCCGGAGCCCGGGGGTCGTGGTAGACGTCTGGGGTCTTTCTCGCGGAATGAGTGACCCGCACCAGGACGATTGAGGATTTTATGATCGACCTGGGGAGAGTTTTAGAGCCGGCCTCGTGTTCCCGTCTTCATTAGAACTGCCGCCAAGACTTCCTTGCTGACATGTCTGGTTTGCCCGTGTGTACTGTCTTATATGACAATAAATTTATTATCTGGGCTACAGATGAAGATATTTTGTCAACACTTTACATCTAGGTCTTTAGCGCTGGTGAGCGGTGACATGATGTATTGAGCAGCGCCGGAATAAAGGGCGGGGGAAACGGGAGATCCCCGAGAAAACACGCCGACCAGCGGGATCGTCCCGCACGATTCCCACGTGCGAAAATCCGGGGACCGACCCCCGCCGGGAATCTAATCCGCGTCGTCGTGGTTGCAAACTGCGCTAACCGCGACAGGTTTCAATTCGCTGGCCTACACTCACGCGAACACATCAAGTGACTATTTGCCTCTGCCCTTCGTTTGTACCTTTGTGTGTCCTGACTACAAGATAGTGGGGTTTTAACAGTTGACTTTATTGGTTGAAAATGTCCTTCAAAGCAATAGTGAGCTTAGCACATATTACAGCAGAGAGTCCAGTATGTCGCCAGATAATAGAGACTGATTCACAACCAGACTTTACGTACGAATACGCACACGTACATTGGGTTTGATTCACAACAACGTTTAATCGAGACATGCGCGGAAATTGTTTGTCATAACATGTCGGTGTAACAGAGGATCGTACTTTATTTTTCGGATGTGATTAAATAATTTATGACCACAGGATAAATTATTTCTCAATATAAGTTAATATTTCATTGAGTCTTAGTTTGCACGTTGTTGCAAACTCTATATTTAAGGTTTTTATTTATGTGGATACTTATGCTATTTGGGGGGTTTCACTTTTCGACTACTGTGGGTTTATTTAGATGTTGTTTGGGGTTAAATTACTTTAAAATAGTTACGATTAAGCGGGCATTTACTCTACTAGAATGGCAGGTCCACAGAATACAAAATAGGTTAAAATGTGTTCTATTATTTTAGGAGGGGAGCGCAATATTACTGATTATTAATATATTATGTTAAGTTGAGGGTTTCTGCCACATAACGAGATCTGACGACCTTTCCGAAAGCTGGATTGATGAGAAGACGGCGTCGACTAACGAGCACGCACCCGCCGGGGCTCGACTCACGACGAGTCCCCGGCGGAGAACTGCACTGCTGTTGATCTGATGCCGTGCTTGTCCTCATTATGGCGCCACTACGAGGGGGGGTGAGGTGAGTTGCTGTCTTCCGTGGTTTCCCAACGTTGGCCTAATTTGCAGCTCGAACCTCTCGCTGCCCGGCTTGCCAGGCAATATCATAACAACATGCATTCACAACAACCACTTAGCGTACGTACGAATAGGGAAGTTGGTCAGTTCTATTACGTACGCTACGCGAGGATGTGAATGCTAGCATACTCACGCGGTGTTTGTACTTTTAACACGTATGTGCGCGCGTACGGTAAGTGGTGGTTGTGAATCCAGCTTAACGCGAAATATGTGGGTCTCTGTCAATGACAATGTCCTTCACCTTTATCTACTTCAGTCACATCTTTGAATATATATACTGGGTAGAAGTCGCGAAAGGATAGGAAAAACTCTACGCGTTTGAGGAGAAGCTTGGATAATCCACCGCTGCAGTGCGCTGCTATAACACCTTGTATCGTCTTAGTTGGTAAATCGCACGCTAGAGCGCTGCACAGTCACCCGCCGTCATTCATGACGTTTGCATCCCAAGCGACAGCGACCAAACCGGTTTTGACCTTCCCCCGCTCCCTTCAGTCTGCCTTGTGAAACATCGCGATAAATAGACTACTTGGCCCGTAATGTCCGAACAGATTGCATGCTGAGAGAATCTGCTGTTCTTGCACAAACAATCGCTCGTCTGCTATAAGACTCTATGTTTGTAACGGAGTAAGTTGCGGCTGAAAATAAAATGAAGTGTTTACACTTTAAATTAAATATTATTTTTGTTTTGTAGAATTAAT